>JAQGCS010001881.1:0-11906 GCA_034702105.1 Fuscozetes fuscipes | reverse complement strand
TCTAACTAATAATTCTGGCTAATTTCTAAGAATTCATAATAAACAAGTAAATAATTGAATGTTTATTTTAGTTTATTGCTTTATGTGAGGGTTGGCATCAATATTAGTGCAATCGATATATTTAGGCCTTAATAGCATTTTATTATTTCTTTGTACAATAAAAAACCAAGAAATTGCTTGATGATCCAAATTGAAGGCTCAACTTTCCAGTTATATCTAGTTCTTGCAAAATTGATTGATCCAGAAAAATTATTGTGTTATTTAAGGGATGCCTAAGGGAGTATACCTCTTCCTTGATTCGAAAGTTGGGCGGGGATTTGGGGAATATCAATATTGTTTTCTATTGATGAAGCAAGAATGAAAGTGTGGACATAATGTAAAGGTTTTGAGACATTTTTAATTTTTTAACACATTTTTATTGAAAAAGACTCCGAAAAAAGGGGAAAATTAATTACAAAATAAAACAATATATTTATATAATTTTCAAAAACAGAATATATTTTCATTTCATTTATCAATCGATTTAAGTAATGATCGGAAGAGAAATGCATTGAATTTGAGTTAATATTTACTAAAAATTGGTTTTATTTACAGATCAACTATTTTTTGGGCAATTTTACAGATTTTTTCCTCAAATGCTTAAACCGTTTGATATATCCATCGATTAGTGACTTAATCTTCACGGGATTTATTTCGCCGCTACGGCTGTGACAGATCTGTACCCAAGAAATAACAATTAGTTTAAATTCACTTTTAATTCATTGAATTAATGCTTACTTTAGGCACAGATTTGCGTAAAATTTCTTTGTATTCTTCTTTAGTGACTGTCCTCTTCTGATAGTAGGGTTTGAGAACAAGTTTGACCTCTTCTATGACCCTTTCCTGTCGGTTGAGTTTTTTGATGAACTGAATCGAAAACAAATTTAAATTAATTGAAACTAATTAAACAAATCATCAAAAAGTCAGTAAAATATGAGAAAATCATTTGTAAGCCATCCCTCCGTTTCTATACGGTTTACAAAAGAGGTTTAAAAGTATTTTTGTGATCAAATCCTCAACAATTGTGTACATAAACCATACCTTCTCTTTAACGGCCATCTCAACAGCACTGGAGGGCACGTCATCCAAAACAGTCAATTGATCCAATTTATTGCCACTTGTGTTCAGTTGTTTCTTATTATCTGAGGCCACACTAACCACTTGATGCCTGTGCTGATGACTTGGATGTCTGTCCTTAGCCACAGCATTGGGATCAGGTCTTCCCTTCTTCATCGGTACAGCATTGCTTGAATTGGATGATGTGTTTACCCGTTTCTGTCCAGAAATACCCGGTTTTGGTTGTGTTGTTGTTTTGATTATCTGTTCCCAAAGTGTCTTAACCTGTGCTGTAGTAGTAGGACCGGTAGTAGAGGTGACTCTGGGCTGCTGTGGAGCTCCAGATGACTGTATGGGTTGCTGAGGGCCGGGCGGTGATGGACTCTCAACATCCATATCAACGACTTCGTTGTGGTCTTTACTGTGATCTCTATTATTGCTATTGTTTTGCGAATTATTTGTTGCAGTGGAGGCCCGACCACTACTGGACCGGTGCTGATGTTGAGTCTGTACTGATGCCTGGCGTTTTGCATTCAATGCGTGAGCCATTTGCAAGAGTTGCGCTAAATTTTGAGGGTTTATCGATGCAATTGTGGCCGCCGTAAGTGCAATGCTTGTCGCAGAACTCGGCCGAGTGGTCGGTGCAGATGGCGGTGGCATTAATGAAGAGCTAGACTTATGTTGAGGCTGTGCTGTCTTTTGAGGGGAGGGTTTTGATTGCTTAAAATATGAAAAATGCATTTAATTTACTGAAAATAAAAAACAAATGAATTTCAAATACTTGTCTCTGAGTCGGAACCGGATTCGACTTAAATGGCGACCGATTGGACACAGAATGAGTGGTTGAAGTCATTGGAGATGACTTCGGTATCGATTCCCTTCGATCGTCGGAGTGCCTACTTTTTGAGTCATGACTTGAGGTCTGTCTTCTGGGCAATTGTTGTGGCGATCGTTTAGAGGACTGCCGACTATTCACTATAACGTCGGGTGATTTGGGGTCAGATCTACGACTGTTTGCTTTTGATTGATGTGAGTCTGGACTTTGAAGGGGAGCCTCCGGATCGTAAACATCGTCTTTTGAGCTGTTGGTGGGACTCAATGGTGACGACCTAATGCTTAACGGCGAAGATCTGGACGATGCACTCATCGACGGAGATCTTACCGGTGACTGTGACTCATCCTGAGTGGGAGTCGGCATAAACTGGTCTTCGTTATAATCGCCTTCAGGTGTGTGCGGACCCATTGGTCGTTCCATAGGATCAGAAGTCCTATCAATAGGGCGAACATCTGACTGATGCAAACTTCGGGGCAAAAGTCGTAATTCCTCGATAGCTTTGGAATCTTTTTTGGTCTCAGTTTCGGATATTTTTCGGTCAGAACCAGAGCTTATACTTCTATTCGAATGATTAGAACTCATGTCGTCATCGATTTTAGGGATTGTTGTCGTCATTTGACTCGTGCTTTGATTTGACACAGAGGTCGATGTGTTGGTCGGCGGAGGACTGGCCCAAAATATTGAGTCATCCTTTTTAGATGAAGCCCGTGCTT
Organism: Fuscozetes fuscipes; assembly: GCA_034702105.1. Taxonomy (NCBI): domain Eukaryota; kingdom Metazoa; phylum Arthropoda; class Arachnida; order Sarcoptiformes; family Ceratozetidae; genus Fuscozetes; species Fuscozetes fuscipes. The sequence continues at coordinate 9,263 of JAQGCS010001881.1, read as the reverse complement.
TACTCTCACTTATTGATGACTTTCTTGTGTCCAAAGAGTCGTCAAACGATTGTTTGTTCCCATAATTGGACTCTTCATTAGATGTCGAGTCCATTGGCTTTTTAGACTTTTCTCGATTGAAGTTTACATTAATTACGATGCGATCGCCTGAGGAACGGGAGGGAAGTCATCAGAATTCCAGAAATTGTTTGAAATATTATATATTTGTTTAAATGTTTATATAAAAAGTGATTAAACCAATAAAATCGTTAAATAAATAGGAATACAGTTTTAAATTACAAGAGTTCAGGAAAAATAGGATTCCTATCCATACTTTCGGAGGAAAGGGGTGTAAAAACATCGATGACTCATATTTGACTCAAAAGGTCATACCTTCGGCATAGATCTCCTTTGAGTCTAATGGTGTGATGTCTGAATAGGATGAATGGTCTCTGAGAATCTTTTGTGGCGCTCCAGTGGCCCACATATCTCCTTCAAGACCACCCTTACTCTTACTTAAGTGATGTGAGTGTTTAGACGATCGGTGAGACCGATGGGAGTGGTCACCGCCCGAAACTACTCTATCAGAGCTCTCTTTATATCCAGAACTGTCTCTTCTTTTATGTCGACTACTCTTATGATGTCTTTTATGTCTTTCTTTGGAGTCTTGAGGAGTATTGTACTCATCAACAGCTGGACTTCTGCGAGAACTGGATGATCGACCGGTGTTTTCATCGACTCTTCGCTTATGTTTGGCCATCGATTCATCGGATTTCCGTTTATGTCTTCGATTGTCCTCTGATTTGTCAGTTTCTGAGCGATGTTTGCGTTTTGTCTCTTCAGACGGCGCCGACATCTCACCAATCTGTTGTCTGCGGGCGTCAGACGACTTTTGACGCGACTCGTGACCGGTATGTCTTTCCAGCTGTTCTTTAGCGCCATCTTTTGGCTTAGTTTTAGTTGAAACGGGTTTCTTCACTAACTTTTTCGGTGGTTCTCTTTCACGAAATAGGATTTCCTCATCTTTGGGTTTGCCATCTCTATAGCTCCGCATTTTTGAACTGTTGGATAACTTTTTCCATCCGACAGACTCACTATTGTCCGGTTCCTCCAACTCCTTATCCTTTCTTTCAAATGTTTTCTCTTTGAACTCCACTACAGTATAGGAAATACAAAATTATATCAAAAATAGAATTCAAATCAATTATTCAAAGAGTTATTGATCTTAAGGTTTGAGTGAAGGAAAAGAGAGAACAAAGTGATATCAAAATGCATACCATTCTCGGGAAGACTACTCTCATTGTCAACATTAACATCACTACTATTAACGTCACAATCAATGTCTTTATTACCCATTTCTTTATCTTTAGGTTTGTGTCTGTGTTTAGAATCACAACTTCTGGACCGATGTCGAGAACCCTTCGACGACTCCGCTCTTTGTTCCTTTTCTTTGGCCTTTTCCCTTCTGATTCTTCCGTGTCTACAACGCCGTACCTTCTGGTCATCGTCTTTAATCTCACCTTCTTCTTCATCGGCACCGGTAGTGCTTAAGGGGTCAATGGCTGTGGGCAGCGATGGGTCAGATGTTGGTTCATCATTTGACTTGAGTTCACTTTCAGTTATATCGACATCTATTGTCTTATTTGTGATCAAATTTTGAACTTTTGATTGGAGATCTTCAGGAGCACTGGTAGGTTCGGTCACATCCACTGTTTTAATAGGTTTCCATTTATCAGAGCCCTCATTGGGTTCGGCACTAATGGCCTCAACGCTAGCTATAACTGGATTACTATCAGTCGATTCAATAGATTTCCATTTATTAATCCCTTTATTACTTGTTGTGGTTGAGTCAGGAGCAGGTGTGCCATCTTTTGGAGGAACGACAACCCATTTACTTAGATCGGGTGCCGGTTGTGAGTCCATTATCTGCAGAGAAGTCTGTTTCTCATCCGATTTCTTCTCCGAAGTGTTGTTCGCATCGATATTATCATTGATTGTCTCCTTTTTTGCGATACTATTCTTGAGAACAATTGACATTTTGATGGGATAGTGAACATTAATGCTTCCCTGTTCTGCCAGAAGACGTCTGATGTCGGAATCGTCCTCTTCTTCATCACTACTATCACCGAACAGGTCTTTAATCGAAGGTTTTCGTGATTTCTTAGGCGTTTGCACTAATTTTTTGGGTGTTTTGTCACTACTTTTGTCGACACTTTGTGTCCTTTCATTGGAATTGTTATTATTGTCCAAAGAATTCGCTGTTCCTTCAGTTTTGTTCAAAGTATTGTCACTTTTGTCACAATTATCACTACATTGCGGTTCAATTGCTATAAGAAATCAAAAGAATAGTCAATTAATTTACTAAGAATTGTCTTCAAATTAAGTCATACCATCACTTTTCTGTTCATTAGTTTCACTAATCTTCTCTTCAAGGGACTGGTCATCAGTGGTAATAAGCAGTTGTTTGTTATCCACATCTTCTTCGCCATCGCTTTCACTGTTGTTGTTATCTCTGGTGTTATCGCCGACAGACTCGATATCACTGTAGAGTTCAACCTTTGACTCATCAGAAGGTCTGAGTTCTTCAACAGGACTCAGCACAGGTTTAACTGCGCTGATGTCTTCATTAAAAGGATAGTCACTGTCGTTACCACTGGAATTAGTCCTATTATTGGAAGCGCTGCCAAAAGAGTAGTTGAAACTCGAGTTCTGAGCAGCGGCTGAGTTGTCTGTGCGCTGAGGCGAATTGGAGGGCGGGCTCTTAGCTGGCGATGAAGTGGTGGGGCTGCGAGCAGGCGATGATTGACCAGAATTGCCACAGCTTCGCACTGGAAGACCAGCGCTGTTGAAATGAAGGGTTCCGTCTCTGGCAATGCGCACATCCCTCGACGACGAGTGCAGTATTTTCTGTGAGGACATGATTTGCGATAATAAGTCAATGGATGAGCTGTTTGTCAGTTCATTATTCGCTAAATTTTCAATTAATTCAGATTTTCGTTTTACAGGACTGCCTATAAGTCGACCGATTCTCGATCTGGCCATCAGACCGACCCCTCCCTCAGAGGTAGACATGAGATCGTCCTCATCTTCATCGAAGGTTTGAACGCGAGGATCATATACATCGAGTTCTGTGCCGAACAGTGATAAGTTTGATATACCGGCCGCCGCTCTCGTCTCTATCAGTCGGCGCACCGCCTCATTCGATACGTTCTTCATTGAAGGCAAACCGAAAGGTGATTTTGGAGGCGGTCCTATACCTTTACCATAAAAAAGTTTAAATATAACTCAAACCCCAAAAATCACTCAAATATGAGTCAATACCTAATTTTGAGACGATTCTAGCCCTGGGGTCAGTAGGGGCGGGCAATCGTCTCGAAGCGAACGCTGACTTTCTTGTCCTCTTCTTTCTGCGCTTTTTGGTGCGTCTTCGTCTCCTTTTAATCTTAGTGCCGGAAGTGGTTGTCTTCTTCCGTTTTGTGGTCGTCTTCTTCCGTCGGGTTGTCTTTCGCCTCCTTTTAGTTGTCTTACGTCTGACCGGTTTTTTGGTTCGTTGTGTCCTTCGCTGAAGAATACGTTGTCTGACAGCCTCTGAAGCTCCGGTTCTTGCGATGGCTCTCCTGCGTTGCAGAGCAGAAGGACCGGCACCTCCCGTACGAATTGCAGTGCTAGTATCCGGACCGAAGAGTCGGTGATAACAATCGGGACAAAACCATTCTTCTATTGGTATGTTTTCAATGGGAGGGGAAAGACATTCGCAATGATAACCAAAATCACATCCGTCACAAAGAAGCAGTCGGTCCTCACGATCACAGCGACCACATATCTCACAATAGGTCACATCTTCAGGAACTGCTTCGATGTCCGGAACGACGTTCTTAACAATCGGTAGCTTTGGGTAAAAAGAAATCGGTTTTGGATTAAAACTAAAATCATAACAAAATTGTATTTCAAAGTGAAGGGTCATAATAGGTCGACCTTTGACCTTAAAAGGAGGTCCGTATCTCAGGTTGAAAACTAGTAGTCTTTGAAAGACTAGTCATTATCTGAAGAATTGATTTCCGAAAAATTAATTCACAAAATGAGCAAAAATTTCAGAAATCAAAAACAGATTCGCATATCTTTGCGCTTAAGTTCTCATCATTGATACGAACAGAAAGGAATTCCCACTTATTCTGATCAAAAATGTGGTCTCTTTTGAAGAATACCTTCATTATGACAGTTGATCCGATCTCTCGACGAACCACAATATACGTGAAGATCTTCCTATCGACGGGACAGGTATTGATTTGCTGTCAAAGAGATAAAAAGTCGTATCAATTCATTTGATTTAAATTATCAGTCATTTGATCCATACTTTACTCCACTCTTCAATACAGTCGAGACAGAAGTAATGCAAATCAGCGCAGGATTCGGGACTCCCGATGTCCTGACCAGAAAACCGGTTCAGACAGATATAGCACTGGGCGTCCGACCCGTCTCTCGGACTCTGCCCTCCATTGAGTGCCTGATTTTCGATCTCATCATCGGTTTCTTCATCGACTTCTGTGTCGTCATCGGAACCGCTTTCTTCCAGATCTTCATCGATGGCATTGATTTCACCGCCATTTTCCTCAGTGTTATCCTCGCCTTCAGTAACCTCTTCCTCATCCGACTCATCGGACTCTTCTTCATCGATGTCTTCATCTTCTTCTTCATCAGTTTTATGAGAGCTATCATTGAAATCACCACTTCTTTGGCCATTAATTTCATCACCACTTTTGTCACACATCTTGTATCCGAACCAATCACTCAATCAATTTGTTAAGAGTTTGTTATAATTATAATAATATTAATTATATTAGAAATTAATTTAAATTTTGATTTAAATAAATACTAAATTAAATGAACTATAAGCCATTGTACTAAATTGTACTAATATAAATGAGCATGGTGCTTAACCAGTTGAAAATGATGCAATTCTCAACTCAAGTCTTTGGTCGAAATTATTAACTATTATTAACTATAAGTTAATAAATAAAATGATTAATAATTTTGTTGTTTTCATTGACTTTCACCCAAACAGACACTAATTTATACTCTCTTTTGTCGCCGTATTTATCGCCCAAAAAAACCGTTTCATAAATGACGTCCGAATATTGTTAAGTATTTAAAAGTGATAGATATTTTTCAATTTAAATTTTCAAGGTCATGACCAAGATAATTTAGTGAAACTTAAGTAAAATTAAGCAGCGAAACAAGTGACATGCTTCAGTTGATAATTTTCATTAAACTTGAACTTTTGCGTCATTTTTTGTAAATTTTCTAATGAAAAGTTTACATGAACTTGGCAATATAATTTAATAATTTAATTTTTTCTTTAAAATAAAACTTTCAATTATTTGAAGTAGCCAGTATAAAATAAGCCTAAAATATCGAATATTGACAATTAGTTAATGAAACTTTTAAAAACTTTACACAAAATATATCATTGAGAATCTTAACGATATATATAGATAAAAGATTAACTAGATAGATCAACTTTATTTAAACCAATATATAATTCTAATAACAAACAACAATGAGGTCACAATTGACTGATACAGTTTGAAAAAGCTGTGTCTTAATCATAAATTTTATAATATTGAAAAGAGTCAAGCACATTCATGATTATCATTTTGACGGAGAGTTTATGAAATTCCAAAACACCAAGTTATTTTAATTAAACTTTTAATTCATTCAACTATGAACAAGATTGTCTTATATTTTTAAATTAACGAATTTTCTTATAACTCTTTCATATTATTTACAAATAAGCCTTCTTTTGTGGTGATAAAACACCAAGATAACCCCGACTATAGTTATGACAAGAGCACATCCAACGAAGACTATGGTCAAGACTGCCCAGACTGGAAAATGACAACTAGTACAATAGCGTTTATATTCTCGACAATCATTGTATTCAATATTGCGTTCGAGGCCACCAATGATTTGCTTGATAATATCGAGATCACTTTGACAGCAATTTTCGATGTGATCCTCAATGCAGTCCAGCGAATCCCAGATCGCACAGCACATGTCCCGCTCATCAGACTGATAATCGGATAACCAATTGAAGAACATCTGTCTCGCACAGTGATCGATCTCGGTGCTTAGGTTATAACCACAGGGTGAAATTTTGATAGAAACTGTGGCTGTGTTGAAGTTCTTGATAATTCGAGACCTTGTAGTCTCTTCGACTGGTTGATCATGGCCATTTTCACATAGTAATCCTTTGAGTTGAAGAATGATAATGGTCACCGAAACTATATGACCAAGATTCATTGTTCACTCCAAAATGTACTGCGAAATGTTGTCCAAACTCAGCAAAATTAATAAACGATTATATTTTATGACTTTTTGATACAAATTACAGTTTAGATAATTATTATTGTATTGAATGTAAGTTTTGAAGAATACTTGTCTACAGACTAATTATCTAATAAGAAATGTGTTCCTGTTCTCACACATTATAACAAATGGAATGACCTTCACAATTAATCAATTTAAATTAAATTCGAATTAATCTCTTTGTTTGGTTTTGTTTTAGTGGAAATTCATTATTGAATGTCAAGGAAGTAATTTAAGGAAATATTTGCGTTGGACTCACAGGAAATGTCATTCTTTGATGGCTTAAGACTTATGAGAAAATGTCATTTTGTAAATAATTTTTTAATTGAAAGTTATCAAGACAAATTGATATTACAAGTGTTCATGATAAATTATTAAATTTGATGAAAAATGGCTTCGATTTTATCGGCGACCACTTTCTTGTCATTACTTTCTCTAATTCTCTCTCCAATAGCGCTCATCCTTTCGGCCAAACTCTGATCAGAGAGGAGTCTATCGACACCACTGAGTAACTCATCCTCTGAACAATGGAAAGGATTGAGTCTTAAACCAAGTCCGGTCTCTTCTATTCTCTGGGCGTTGTCATATTGGTCAAAAAACATGGGTAGGACTAACATAGGCTTTCCCACGTAAAATGACTCGGTCACCGTATTATTACCACCATGGGTGATTACCAAATCAACCAAAGGAAGGATTGCTGTTTGAGGTAAATACCGTTGACCCCACATATTATCTGGTAGTGCATGAGAATCAAACACTGGTCCTTTGGACACAATAAACTTGTGCGGGGATTTGGCCAAAATGGAGGTCAACCGCTGCATAAGTTTGAGGTTGGCACAACCAAACGAACCCATTGATAGAAAAATTAGTTTCCCTGGTCTTTGACTGAGCTTTTCTGGAATTTCAAACTCATCGTTAGTCACTCGAACAAAGTCTTCTACTCTGATCCAGTTGTCAGACAATGGATGTAGCTCTTCATAATCCAGTTCTTTTACGTATAGGTAAATGTTTAGATAAGGGCTGACTGGATGAAAACGCTCCTCAGTTAATGGGGGCGCGCCTTTTGATACATTATATTCACTGATTTCCTTCCGAAGATTACCGAATATTCCGTTTATGCCATCCCTATATCTTTTCCACTCTTTCCGATCACCATTTAAAGGCAGACCTAGGTAATGTTTTATATTATAGAACTAATGAATATGAGCAAGTCACTTACCAGACCAAGCTGGAGGAATTCGTTTATCGTTAAAAGCCAAATGTGGTGCGGCTGAGAACATCCAAACCCATGGTATCCCTGAGTTGGTGAGTGCTGGCGAACAAATATAATTGTCACTGATTATCACATCAGGCTTGACCTCTTTGATAATTCCCTTGAATTGTTCATCGCGTTCTTTATTGTCCTTGAACATTTTTTGGAAAGTGGGTAGACAATAGTTTTGGGCAATATTAAGTGGGTCCCCCTCGAGATAATGGCAGTATTTCTCTACAAAGGTTGGCCAGTATTCTTTGATTTCGCCAGATTCATCTTGTTGCAATTCATGTAAAAACTCCTCGAACCCATAAATTTGGATCTTGCCTTTGAAGGCACGGTCGAGCGCCCACACTACTCTGTGTCCACGCTCCTTTAGCTCTTGGGCCAAACCAAAACACGCGTTAATATGGCCCCATGAATCCAAAGGGGTCAACAGGACAGTCAATTGCTTTCCACTCATTATTTTTATCTTGTTAATTTGTATACTAAATAATTAATTAATTTGAATATCAAGTTAATATATCAAAATATCATTGAATTTCATTTCAAGTTGATAACAAGCTGCAATAAAAAATAAACCCAGCTATGAATTACATTGAATTTGATTTTGAGCTGTAATATAGATTCTAGCTCATTTTATTTGCCTTAAGAATAAAAAAAATTGAAATTAAAATATAAATTAACTAGTTTTAAATAAATTTAAAATCAAAATTATAAAAGTTTGTGCTGTGGTTTTCAATTGATAATGGATTAATTAATCTATAGTTTGATCATTATTTAAACAATACTTACAGTTTGAAAATTGAATAAAATGCAGATTTTTATCAAGCTACTTCCAAGAAATATAGTCTAAATGGTTGTAAAGATTTTGTAGTGTTCTTATGAATGAAACATTGAATTAAAGTAAATGCTTTTCAGTTACTATATTAACAAATTTCTTATCAAATCAATTAATCTAATTGACCTTGCAATGCTAATCTTATCAATTGTGAGAATATTCAAGTGCATTTATACAATACTTAATATAATTGTATCATAATTTGAAAATAATAAAATCTTCTGACCAAGCTCTGTATCTGACCAAGATTTAATTGTATATTAATATTTTGATTAACGCGAATAACGTGATTAAAGTCACATTAAATGAAATCAAATCAATAAATGACTGTTTGTTTCAATTATATTCTTATTTATACTTAGAGTTTAAAAACTGATTTATAAACAAAAAGAAATAAAGAAAATGTTTATAAAATTAGCAAGTGTAAATTTTTAAATAATAGGATATAAATTACCAAGTTCTATAATCAAATTTAACTAAATTGAAGCTGTAACTTTTGCCTCAAAAAGCTTTTAGATTTAATGCTTTTATAAAAAGTTTGGAATAAAATTAAAATATTAATTAAAAGTATTATTAATTCAAAACTAATTATATGATTGATTGTAGGCTTTAATTATAATTAATTTTATGTAATGTTTTGTCAATTAATTTGTAATTAAAATATAATAAACGAAAACATTTCGTGAATCAGAAACTGTAATCTTTGCAATAAAATCAATTTCCGTATATATTTAGAAAATGTGTGCAAAAATTGTATTCAACAGTGCAAAGGGTTGATCTGGCTTATCCTATATACCCTGCGCCAGTTGTGAGGTGAGCCGAGAG
>JAQGCS010001880.1:0-11908 GCA_034702105.1 Fuscozetes fuscipes | reverse complement strand
GGGGTATACCTGTAATGTTAAATTTTTTCAAAATTCTAGGGGGGGGGGTAAAGCCAAAATTTTCGGTTCTAGGGGGGGTAAGACCCAACCCCCCCCCTTGGGCATCCCTGATTAAAACAATCGATTAAATTAATTGATATTAACGTTGTTTCTCCATATGATTACAGTATAGACAGGAAGGCATTTCGTTCTCTCACATCAACTTCACTGATAACACTCCATGTCTTGAACTCCTAGAAAAGCCTCCGAAATGTATTATACGACTACTGACCGAAGAATGTAGAATTCCGAAGGGAACCGATACTACTTATGTCAATAAACTTCACTCAGAGTTTGATTCTCACGTCAATTATATCCGAGGAGATGATAGAAGGCGTTGGGAAATAGAGTTTGGAGTGAGGCACTACGCCGGGGATGTCGTCTATAACATTGCAGGTTTTCTTGAGAAGAACAAAGATGTACAACAGGACCAACTCTTCGACTTAATGCATGACTCCTCCAATGTATTCGTCAAAGATTTAGTCAAATTTCAGGTAAATTTTAACAAATTATATAATCATTGCTTATATTTAATGCTTTTGTAATATCCTTTGCATTCTTCAGTGGTATTGGAGTTATCAGATGACAGCAGAAGTAAATCTAAAACTTTCTAAACTAATGCATGAATTTGTTTGTTATGAACTCTAATATTAACACAATTTGTGATTCATTACAATAGGATTTACTGAACGTAACGGCCAGTCGTGTGCCGAACACTACCTATGCGTCAGTCAATAGGTCTGAAAATACGACCAAAACAAGTAAAGGACGACCAACAGTAGGCGATGCATTCCGTTTTCAATTGACAGCACTGGTAGATCTGTTACATTCAACTAACCCGTGGTATGTCAGATGCATTAAACCAAATATGATAAAAGCGGCCAATTTCTACGACGAACAACAAGTCCAGACACAACTACAATACCTGGGAATGCTTGACATAATTCGCATTCGCAGAGAAGGCTTTCCAATCCATTTTCCAATTAGTCAATTTGTGATCAGATACCGGTGTTTAGTACTCAAAACATTCAGACATTTAAGTCTTCAGACAGAGGCAGCGGCAAAGATCTTACAAACATTGAAAATGCCCAAAACTGAGTGGCAAATCGGCAAGACCAAAGTTTTTCTTCGGGGAACAGTTCACGAACCACTTGAAGAGCAAAGAAAGTCATTATATAATCGAATGGCTGTTGTCATACAAAAACGAACCAAAGGATACTTCCAAAGAAAGAAATTCTTACTTATGAGGAGCAGTGCCATTATCATCCAATTACACTTCAAAGGTCATCGGGAAAGACTCCAATATCTTCGAATGAAAAGGGCGGCCATTACTTTGCAGGCATTTGTAAGAGGAATGTTTGCCCGTGAAGTGGCCGCCGCTATGAAACAAATGAGAAAAGTCGAGGAAGATATGAGACTCAAAGAACAGGAAGAAAATGAGAGACGACTTCTTAATGAACAACGAAGGTTAGCTCAAATGCAGCGACAAAATAGTGATCAACCAAATGATGGCCAACACAACCACACTAACGAAACGGAAGTCAACGAACAGCTTCTGTAAGTATTGATTGATTTTCATATAATTTGTTTCTTATTTTTGATAACACTTGAAGTGTGACTAAAGATATAACAAAACTGAGAAAATAAGTCAATATTTTTGTCTTTTCAATCAAACATTTTTTATCGATTCGTTTGTTTTAACGTCAACTCCAGAAAAAATACTTTTTTCAACTTTAAGCCAAAATATGAAAAATTGTTATTTATTTTGAAATCTGTTGAGATTTTCGAGTAATAAAACTTAGAATTGTTGACACGTTTTACGAGCAAAACACCCTCACTTACAATCACCTATTGTATCCAGTATTCGAGAATCACATTCAGTATCGATTCGTTTAGGGAAAGTTGAGGCAAATACTAATATTCTGTGCTTAGAATCAATAAATCACTTTTGACTCATTAAAATAAGCGTTAGTTTTGCGATATTTTTGTTCTCATATTTTGTAAAACAAGAGAATTGTTTCCAATTATTTCAATTATTAAATCAATAATTTGCTTATATAACACGCAATTCCTTCTCTTTTGCCTAAAAGATCGATTTTGGAGCAAAGATATGGGTATGATTCACAACTTTTCTCTTCTAACTCAACCTTTCCTTACAATTCCTCAAATAAATTAATGCCTGAATTAGTTTTCATTAAACTCTACATCCATTCCAATGTTGAAAACTTTTTTTTATTTGTCTTGTGTTGAGTTCGTGTCTAAAACTCTTCTTCAAAAAAGTTAAGGAATTTGAAAATAGGAAAGAATGCCTCAAAGAATTCTATTCTGAGTTCATTCAACTGAAAATACCTTTTATTTAAAAAACATTTTTATCATCTCATCTAATAGTTTGGCACAAAAAGAAGTGCAAACAATCGCCCGACTTATAGAGCAAAATGGATTACTACAACGAACCGCCATCACTAATGCCGAGTCCTCAGATCCCAATTCGAAGCCCGAGTCTTCTTATGCAGATTTGGAGCAAATGTTTTCTTTTTTGGCTGAAATTCAGGAAAATAAAACTGAAGACGTTATCAGTGATATCAGTCAACAATTCGATGAACTCATCCAAAGAACCGAAAATCAAATGAATGATTTGGACCAACAAATATCGGAAATTCCAAACAGAAGTGAAGCATCTCCCAGTCCTCTGCCACCTCCTAATGGTTCAGATATGATGTCGGATACAATTGAAACAGTGTCTCCATCACCGCTTCCATCACCATCTGCAGATAGGCAGAGTCGTGAAGTGGACAGTTTGGTCAGCGCTACAGAATCGGAACGTTCTCCTCTCTACACCCCTTTAGCCGCCGCCGAACGGAGCTATTCGTTTGAATTTCAAGACGACCAGGACAACCAGAACTTCGTCGTTCAGAACAATATTAATAATACCAATAATAGTCAACAAATGTTTATAAATGAGCAAGGTCGCGACCAGAAGATAGTAACCGAAAAAATGAACGGATGGCCCGAAAATCAAACATCATTTGAAATACAACAGCAGATAAACAATTCCCCGATTCCTGAGAATAAATTAGTAAAACAACAAATAAGTTCCAGTCCTCAACAGAACAACGATAAGAATGGCGTCGAATTGCGAACGTATGACCTTACTGAATTTGCAGACAAGTTTTTCAATAATCATGTTCGTGATTTCGGTGGTGGTGTCATCCGTACCCTTACCAGAAAACGGCGAACCAATAGCGATGACTATATGTCTAAGAGTGAAATGCTTGTGTGGACTGTCAATAATGCCATTCCTACTTCTCACATACATCTTCATGACCCGGAAAATGTGGTCATATCCTGCGCCATATTCAAAGAGTTGAGTAAATACATCGAAGGAGATCTTAAACCAGATGCAGAGGTCAGACTTATTCAGACAATTATAGGTCATGGTATAGAACGGGAGGAGCTTCGTGACGAGATATTTGTGCAATTAGTGCGTCAGTCAAATAATAATCCTTCCCGTGAGGACACCATAAGAGTGTGGATGATGTTGGGGCTGACCACTGCTGCCTTCCAACCGAGTAAAGTTTTCGCTAAATACTTCTACAGTTATCTCCGTAAACATCTTCGGAAAGACGCATCCATATCCTGTTACGCCCAGTTCTGTATCGATAACTTGCACTCTCCTAAAGCGCACATCCGTCGAATGCCTCCCTCTTCATTAGAAATCAATGCTGTCCGGACTCTAAGTAGTCTTGTATGCCGTTTCTACTTCCTTGATGGTCGAACTAAAGCCATAGATATCCACCCGTGCGATACAGCCAATGATGCGATGGCATGTCTTTCAAATAAGATCGGTTTGAGATGTTTAGATGGTTGGGCTCTCTATGAAGCCACTCCAGAATATGAACGAGTAATCAAAGGTCACGACTATTTGGCGGACATCATAACCAATTGGGAAATGCTTCAGAAGAACAACACTTATGGAACAAAGGCTACCTCTAAACAAAGTCAAAGTCTGGCTCTAGGAGGCGGTGACTGTAGATTCGTCTTCAAAAAGCGACTTTTCCGTAATACTTGTGAAATACCTCACGATCCCATTGAAGTCAATCTACTGTACGCACAGGCAGTGCATTGTGTCGTCAAAAAAGATGAGTTTCCTGTGAGTGAGAGGATAGCTCTACAGTTGGCTGGACTTCAGGCTCAGGTCTCGCTCGGGGAATACGTGGAGGGAAGGACCGCCAGCTATGAAGACGTTGAAAATTATATCTGTTTTCGTGTGAGAAAAGCCGTCGGCTATACTAAGATGGAGTGGGCCCTCAAGATTGCAGACGCTCACAAAATGTATGGCAAAGGAAAGGCTGATTTAATCGCTAAGGTTTGGTATCTGTCTGTCGTAATGCAATATCCGACATATGGGGCCACTCTTTTCCCGGTCACTTATAAGGGTTATCTGTCGTATGGCCACAATCTAATGCTTGGCGTCAATTCAGAGGGCATTCTTATCACAAACCCGGCGGATAAGTCGATACTTAACGCTTATCGTTATTGTGATATCGAATCTCTGACTGTATTTCCCACCGAAAACCTATTGTCCATAAAACTGATCAAAACAGTAGCCGATAGTCACAAATGCTTTACATTTGAAACCAACCAAAAGGAGGAAATCGCGGCTTTAGTGGCCTCTTATTCGCCAAATCACTCGAATTGGATGAGACAGGCAAATGCCGCCAACTCTAATTCTGGTGGGGAACCCAATAGAAGGAGACTATTGAAAATGACATTAGAGGACAGAATGAAATTACATCACGATGTCGTCAATTGTAGGCGTACTCTCATTGACAGCAATATAATGAGAAAACCGGCCGAAGAAAGCAAAGGTTTGATACGTAACACTTTGAGACGACTAAATAGGGCCCGACTCGATAAACTCAAAACCGAGTTCGGCTCAGAATTTGATGAGGCCTTCTTCAGACACTTTCCGCACTCGTTTTGGGCGTACACTAAGTCTCCGACTCAGAACTCAATTCTAGTCATATCGGATCCAGAGTTGGAGGCGATGGCCGTCAATAACTTCAACGCAATTTTGGCCTATTCTGGACTCAATATACCAGAAAATGAAGAAAGTGCTTTAGATGAAAAGGAGTGGCCCCGACAGACAGAAAGGGACCAAATTAGGTTAGCCCAGAGCATTTTAGACAAATGCTTACGAAAAGATGCAGATATTCTGCGCAACGAATTCTTTCTGCAATTGATCAAACAGACGACAGACCACCCTGACCCCAACAGTCGGGTAAATATCAGGCACTGGCAACTGCTAGCACTGGCCTGCAGTATAACATATCCAAGTGATAGACGCATTTTGGCATATCTGCACTCACATCTCCGCAGATGTGCATTGGATGAAGTGACACAAGAAGGACAATACTCACACTTCACTTTAAGAAACCTCCAGGGCACTCTTGAGACTCGGGGCCGGAAGTTAGCACCTTCCAGGGCTGAGATTTTAAGTACAATAAATTGTCGGCGTATTTACGCTCGAATTCATTTCCTCGACGGACAGTTTCAAGCGGTCGAATTCGACGCCTGTGCTGTCATTTCTGAAGTCATCGAACAAATTCAATTGAAGATTGATTTGCGACAAAACGCGCCGGGATTTGCACTCTACCAAATGCTCGGACCTAATAATGAACAAGCATTACAACCCGAAGAAAAAGTAGGCGATGCCATTGCATACTGGGAGAAATGGCATGAGGAACATCTCAAAACTGGCACTCTCTCTAAAAAATCTCACGAAAGAAATCACTTTTTCATATTCAAGGTCTGTTTTCCTATTTTTTTGCACAAGTAGTTCAAAAATTTTATTCCGAATGTAGAAACACATCCTTTTGGATGCTTTCGTCGATCTGACGGATCCGGTAGAGAAAGAGCTTCTCTATCATCAAATGGTTCATAACATTCGGTTCGATAGGTTTCCGATCACAGAACAGGAGGCCGTCATTATATGCGCCTTAAAAGCACAGATAGATTTAGGAGATTATGATAGTGGAGTTATAGACTATAGACAAGTGATTGCACAGTGTCTTCCGCCACGTCTTCTCAGCAGAATATCTCCCGAAGGAGTAGTCACTCAGCACCAAATGATGCATCACATACCGCCTGAAGAAGCAAAGCAGTCGTTTTTTAATTTGATACAATCGTGGCCACTGCATAGGGCTACCATTTTTGAAGTGATGCAAACATATACCTCTTCGTGGCCCAAGAATTTATGGCTGGCTATCGATCAGATTGGACTTCATTTGCTTGAATTGAAAACAAGAGTAAACTAATCTTTAATTCGCACAACATTTCAGTTTTGATAAAATATTTTGTTTGTAGAATGTGTTGTCGACCTGTGATTATCGCAATATTGTCGACTATAATCCAACCATCAATAGTCTAATGATAGTGGCGATGGCCAGCACTGGTACTAAAACAATGAAATACATATTCCTAACTCATCAGGTATTTAAATATTTTAGTAATAGAATGTAAACTCGATAATAAATACCTATAATATAATTTTGAAGGCCCTACAAATCGCTCAATTGATTCGGGATTACACTTCAGTTTTAGCCAATGAGAAGGGAATCGGTAGAAGGAAATCAGTTGAATTTGATCTAGCCCTTCGGCCCCAACAGATTCCCAGTCACCAAATGTTACCCCCAATACCGCAACCTCGCAAAACTGCTCAGCAAAGGGGACCGGTTGCCGAACAATTGTATCAAAACCATAGCCGACAGGTACAGATTCAACAGCACATCCTCCAACAACAGCAACGGATGCGCGGTTCGCGTCCATTAAGTATATTATACAAACCTCCGCCACAGATCATAATGACTGAAGCGGAACACGTTTAACGATAATTGTATTATATTTCGAAATCAAATTACTATAACTTATAACAAGTGTTAAACTAATCGATAAAACGTAAGCTTAAGTGGGAATCAATTTAATTATCCATTGCTTTAATTGATTGCTTCGATTCCATTTCATTTCTTTCATTTTTGTGCCAATTCTTGTAACTCTTTTTCTCTTTTCTGTCTGATTTCAGAATTTTTCTCTTTTATAGATATTTCTCTCTTTTGTATATATTTTTATTTACTATTACTATTATATTAGTATTATATTGTATTAGTATTTACGCGAAAAGCTTTAATTTGAATATTTGCAAAATTCTAGTACTTTTAATTTGCGCCAACATTATTAAGGTATGTAAAAAACTCAATATAATTGCTCATTTCTGTAAACATTCAACGCTTGAATTTAATCTTTGACATATTTGGACTCAATATTTGTCTTTTCTTTAGTCTTCTTAATCTTTTTGACCTATAATTTGATTTGTGGTGCTATCGAAAGACAAATTGAATCAAAATTTGCTTGTTTTCATTCTTCAATATTTCTCCAAAATTGACGACTAACAAATCAAAACTGTGCACAATTTATAACAATGCTCATTTTTATTTACCCTAAAGTTTGGGGCCTAGATATTTACTCACAAGTAATTTGATCAGTGCTTATTCAACCGATATGTAATTTTCTAAGCTAAAATAATAAGAGAAAGGGAGTTTAGAAAATCTTTGGAATCTCTATCCTCAATAATAACTGTTTTGACTCAATTCTTAAAACCCCCAAAAAGTATTTTCAAGTATCCATGACTTATTTAAGCAAGGTAAACCCATTTTCTATTCGATTCTCGCTTAAAAAGATACAATTTCTTACTTTTCAGATTCTGAACAGACTTTGTGCTCACTTTTCTATCAAATAATTGATTTAATAATTTTTAAACGTTTTACTAATCACTTGATTTGTGATATTTTTTACTTAAAATCTTTCTTAATCTTTAATTTAGAGCTCATTTAATTCGTATATAAATTAATTGAATTCTTTATGTAATTCTTTGTAAATATTAAAGTAAAGAGTCTTAAGGAAGAAGAATCGGAATAATAGAGAACAGAACACAAAGTAAATCTCTAGTCATTTGTCCAAATAATTGTCGTCGAACTTAATTAATTAATTATTTAAACTTCATTTGATTTTTACTATAAGTTGTAAAAAATATGTTTCGAAAGTGTTTTTATTTTTTGGTCATCAATTAAAAATAATTTCAAAAGAATGTTATATAAAGTAAACATATAATGGACTCATATTAGGAGAAACCATAGTTTTTAAATTGTTATTCAATATTCTGAAAGATATCTCAACTATGAAAAATAAAATAACAGAATAAAAATGTTTGATATAAATGAAAGACTAAGAAAAGAGAATATTATTGAAAATAAGAGATAATATAAATATATCGATAAATATTTAGAAAGAATTTCTGACTTTTTGTAATAAGCGGTGTATTAATAGATCGGAATTGTTTTTCAATTGTTTTTGGCATTAATATTAATATTGTTCTCTTCTCTTCTTTTTTTTATAAAACAATCGATAAATGCTTTTTCTATTTATAAACTATTCCAGTATTTTATATTAATTATTGCAATAATTTATTAATTTATAAAATGAATCAATTCGTTGATTGTGTTGTTATTAAGATCTGAATATTGATTATTCAATTAAATAATTTTTGTTTAATTACTGCTAAATGTCTAATAATATATGTAATTACTTAAGTGTTTAACTCCTAAACAGTAAGTGCGAAATGAAAACTAAACAAACAGAGCACAGAATGAGCACAGAATTGAATGTTTCACTTTTGCCTCGAATACAATCAATAGACACAACTGGCTGTCGATCAATACTAGCATTTATTTAATCCTGTGTTTTTCCAATGCATACATGTCTTGCCATAGAAGAGAGAATTGCACAGAATATACTTTTAGCTGAGTGCTAGTGAGAGTCTGAACAGATATACAATAGAAGCTACGGTTAGAACATTTTGAGCATCGCTTCCACACCAACACTATTGATATATACGTTTCATGAACCCGATGTGCAGCATATATAGCCGTTCGGCTCAGCCTCTGGTATAGCACTGGAACACAACAGTTAGGTTCTGTGCATAAAAAATGGTGGAGGACCGCAACTCATATAAAATTGATTTACAAATCAGAAATAAAGACGACAATGATATCTACTATAAGGTATTCATTTGAATTGTCAAACCATAAGCCATAGCACAACATAAGCGCATGAATTGCTTTTCTTATTTTACATTCTTTTGCTTATTATTAATCAATTATATCCATTATTTTCGTATATATTCATATAAAGTGATATTCAAATTCATACCATTAATGTAATGGCAAAATGCATGCATTCATTCACTTCATATCTGTTCCCTATGTTTGTTGATCACCATTTCTGTCAACACATATCCAATATTACCCAAACATCTATCGGATTATCAAATTTTATTTATGTAATCCAAGTTCATAAGTATTTGTCATAAGAGAAGTCCAGTTCATTTTGCAAACTTTGTCTGATTGTGAATAGGAGAACCACAGGTTGTGGTCACTGGCAAACACTGTGCCGTTTATAACAAATGTCAATGAAATGATTGTTGAGTTCAAATGTATGTGTGTTTCTGTTGTCCCAATAGCGCGATGGCCAGCGTTTCGATAGTGAATATACGCTGAAGTTTATGGTCGAAAACAGTTATGAATTTACAGTTAATGTGAAACCTTCATTGCCATTACAGTAAGTCCTCGATAACTATTGAATTTCACGTTCACTCAATCACACCCTTCCACTAAAATTCTTTATTAAACAAATGAAACTCAAATATTATCCGCTTTCTTATGAAAATTCATCAAAATTGCTATAAATTCCACAAATTCTGATTAATTCAATTCTTGTGCAGAAGTGTCTCAGTTCAGGGCATTGGTATGTCAGTAACAGATCAGTCACAAGAGAATGGTGGTTCTACCTATTCATTCTCATGGGACTCAACAAAAGTTGATGCAAACAAAAAGAAAGACAGAACAAAAGTAAACGCTCCGAATAAATGCTAATTTACTAATTGATTACAATCTTAGGTTCAACTGTTGCTTCAATTTCAAGGCGGTCTGACCCTGGTCATTCCATTGCAAGTCAAATTTTACAATAAAGAAGATACTCAACACCTAACGTGGGGAACACCACTACACCACATTGACTATGACTGTCAAGTAAAACCAGGACATACATACATAGATATTGTCAAAACAATTTTCAGATGAGTTGAGTCCAAAAGGCAACAGTTTATACAAAAGAATCTTATTATTCACGAGAATCTAATACCTGAGCGAAAGAATAATTAAACAACAGACTAATAACGTCAATAGAGGAATGATCCTCATTATCATTAAGTAATTAATAGAAAATCAATTCAATAGATTAGATTCAATTTGTGGCTTCCCTTTAAAATTCCTCAAAACTATTGGAGGAAACCTTTGAAACGGTTTAAAATGAATTAAAACTTTTATATAATCTGTATTTCATTTTTATATCGAAAAACAATTATTTGTTTCCATTCGTTATTTTATAGACATTTGTAAACATTTCTCGAATTGTGTTTAATAATAGTTTTTGTCATAACTTTCGAAATCTATTCAAAAATTTATTTATCTTATGATCAGTAAAATAAGTGATTAATGTAATAGAAATCTATTACCAAAAGATCAAATGCTCATCAAATGTGCCCTTCATTTCATTTCCATCATTATTGCAAACTTCTATTGAATACTTCTATTCAATATTTTTATTAAACTTTTAATATTCATTAAAAACATTAATTCAGTTCTCATCGAAATTGTTTATAATCTGTTTTATGATATCATATTTGTATGAATACCTCTTTGAACTGAACTTGCACTCAATTCAAACAAATACCAGGTTATAATTACTTCTCTTATCTTATTTATCTTCACAATATCTATGAATAAATTATTAGAGTGAATAATACCCTTAACTGAACAGAAGTCCCAAATCTTCCTCTTATCGAATAAAACGATCTAAAAGAACATATTTTGATTAAATTCAAATATTTATAAATTTCAGTCATAATTTTCAATCGATTCAATTCAAGATTATTCTATGAGTAGTTTTCCACTAAATCCCATCAATAAAACATGATTTTTCATTTCCCATAGCCTTCAGATTCGGAAAATATTGGGAAAATGTCCACAGATTTTTAAAAAGTTTAATACGTGTTAGCAAAATAGTTAAACACAAACTGACAAACTTATGACCGAAACATCAGATTTTCAGATTTACCAAAATTAATATTTTTCACCATTTTGTCACAAATTTAATTAAACTAATTTAAATTTTCTGTTATTTATTTATTATACACTGTATTTTAATTGCAAACGGCAGGGTATAAACAAGGTAAAATTATCTTATTCCCATAGGTTCGCACACCTTGATGATTAATATGAGTTATATATTTGCATTTTATCTCTTTACATAATATTGTCGTTTATTTCAAAGTATATTTCGATTAAATAATTTTAAAATAAGCAAAAGATTTGAAAATAAAATTTTATAGAAATCCTTAAATTTGTTCACTCAAGCCTCAGTTTCAACTTGCAAGTAATTCTTATAAAACAATTGATCAACATTCTTATAGCGAAATACAGAGATGAGGCACTTAATATTATTGTTTTATCAACAATCAGGGGTCCCGAAGAAACAAGTTCGGTTCAAACTCAAATTCCCACTACATTTACATCATTTATTAGTTTTAAAAAGTGTTTAAGTTTTAAATTAATTTTAAAAGAGTTTTTAAACAAATATAAATAGCCGTTTCATGTCCATTTTTCACTACATCAATAGAATGTAGTATATAGTTTTTTGCGTTACCCCCCCCCCTTAGGTAATTTTATATCGAGATTTCACTTTAGTATAATCCTTT
>JAQGCS010001879.1:0-11917 GCA_034702105.1 Fuscozetes fuscipes | reverse complement strand
AGACCGATTGTGAAATTGCAGTGTGATTTTAGGAAGTTGTTTGTGTATTAGTATGTCCTCTATTAGTATGTACAAGTACAGTACATCAAATAATTGTATATCAAATGCTGATTGAATTTCATTTGTCGACTAAATTAAGTTTTAAGACATTTATTTAAATACAATTCAACAATATTTGGGATTTCAATGAAATTTATTTTAAATCTAATAAAAGAGAAAATCGATTAAATTGTTGTCTATTTTCAACAAACTATTGAACTAAACATTAAAAATATTAATTCAAATAAAGACTACTTTTTTGTAATAATTTCAAATCAAAGACTATTTTAGTGTTGTTTGTGATGAGGGTCTTCTGGCAATGGCTCCCATCCATCGGGCAAAGGGTTGAACTTTGCGTTATGGAAGAGGCTGTGGTTGCCATCGCCCCACGGGAACGGCTTAGTTCTGATTCGCATATACTCGTAAGGCTTAAACTCTGGACGTTCGTAGTGCTCCAGGTGCTCCTTCTCTGTCAGGTATGTGTTCAGACCCGACAGACCGATGGCCGGAATGCAAACGAAAAGAAATAGTTTCCGCCACAGCTCTGGGTTTGGCTCATGTTTGCCGTGAGCCCCAGCAGAAGATGACATCCAACGACGCAAAGCCCTTCCCATCAACACTTGGCTCAGGTTCGAAGAAGCGCTCAATTTAGAGACAATCATTCTATTCGTCCAAACAATCATTAATTGCATTCAATTTCACACAATTTATAAAATACCTGAAAATCAAATTTATTGTGAATTTCAACAAATTATTGAATGTATTGTTTGTGTCCTTTAAATAAGTCGTAGAGGTGTTCGTAGTTATCGTTTATAACTGTCGTAGAGTTGAGTAGAGGTATTCGCAGTTATCGTTTATAATTAACTTAACTTTCGATAAATATTTTGCTTTATTTATAATGAATTAAAAATTAATTTTTTTAATAATTATTTAATTTGGATAAGGATATACTAACCTGAATAGTTTACACATTCATATTTGTTCAGCCTAGTGACCAAAAATAAATTTGTCAAACAAGAATAGTTTGAATACTTAATATACTTGTAGTATTTGATATTTCAATAATACCCAGAGTTAAATATTTCAGTAGTTTTATAATTACCGATAATTCCCCGATTGACTGATATTACAATTAGATTATTTGTATGTCAAATAATCTAGAGTAAGGTGTCATCTCAAATTGACCATGGAGGTCATACATGAAAAAGATGACTTTTTTTAATAGTTTAAAGCCCATTACTAAATTTGAATACAATTTTGAAATGAACTTGTACCTCAATTTTTAAAATGATATAAGAGTAGAAATCTCTTTTGCAGATAAGTCTATTGAATAGAGTATCTAAATTGAAATTAAATTGTCATGTTTCTTTCTATTCCAAAATTTGTTATAGCTAATTTCATTGATATTTTAAGTTTGCTACACCATTACTTTTTTACATAATGCATTGAACGCCTCTTATATAAACGTAAAAAGCAATGTAAAGTCCGTTGGAAATGGTGTAATACTCTCAAAATATCAATGAAATTAGCTATAACTTATATGACAAAATAAGAAATATGCACATTTAAGGTAGCATGGTGCAAAGTGGCAGGCGGCGCTATATTTTCTTGCTATTTGACTCTGAATCACTTCAATTAGAACTTTGATTCATATAAAACGCGGAGAAAATGTTTTAAAAGCTGTTAATAAACGATTGGTTTGTGATATGAGAGAAACGAATGAGAATTCGCCACATATTACAGTATATTACAGTATATTACAGTATATTAGAGTATATTTTCATACATTGAATCAAACAGAATATGAATTCATTTCAATATTGAGCTCACATTTGAGTCTAATTTAGCGCTAATTCTGTGCACAAAAGTCAACGAATCTCTGAATGAGTTTTGAGTGAATTTGATGTCAACTCAAACCAAATCTCTAACTCTAAGCGAACCTTTAATTAAGCATAAAATTAATGTTCAAAATATGACTATTAATACGGTTCACAGTAATAATAGTTTTAATAAGAAGTTGATCATATATGCCCTGGGCATTTTCGTATGTTATTTCTACTTCGGAATCTTGCAGGAGAGAATGTATGTCCCTTTCAAGTTGACCTTAACCATTTTAATGCTTGTGTTGGTACAGAACCCGAAGCAAATACGGCGAGAATAACGAAACGTTCAAATGTACGGTCAGTTTAGTGTTCATCCAATGTGTGGTAAACGCGATATTCGCCAAAATCAGTAATATTTCGTTGAATTCACTCTTTTTGTAATTTAATCGAAAAACTGATAATTTGTTTGCGATTAGTGTTAATGACTTTTATGAGACAAGGAGTCGACTCAACCAATAAGTGGTATTACTTTTTGAGTTCGTCCTCCTATTTGGCGGCAATGGTCTCATCGAATATGTCTCTACAACACGTCAATTACCCGACACAAGTGGTCGGCAAATCATGTAAACCCATTCCAGTAATGGTTTTAGGAGTTCTTTTCGGACGAAAACGATATCCAATTGCAAAGTATTTGTTTGTTATGATGATTGTGTTGGGGGTCGGCCTCTTCATGTTTAAGGACACCAAAAGCACATCCACTTCGACCGCTCTTTTGGGTTCCGGAGAACTACTACTTGTAATGCAAACCAAGTGTTCACTAATTGTTGTAATTTATTGTCAAATGAATGTCAATTAAGATCTTATCGCTCACAATGGATGGAATGACCGGTGCTTTTCAGGAAAGAATGAAAAACGAGTATAAGACACAATCAGGTCATATGATGTTACAAATGAATTTGTGGTCGACTCTGACTCTGGGCATTATTATGATGGTTACGGGCGAAGTCTGGCGTTTTGCTGACTTTGTTGGTCGCTATCCATATGTTATATCAAACATAATCTGGTTCTCAGTTATGAGTGCTATCGGACAGGTATTCAATCATTTCATTTAAATCAGTCATTAATTAGTAAATTCTTTCGCAACAGATGTTTATATTCTTAACTGTAGCCAACTTCGGACCCCTTCCCTGTTCTATAATAACGACAACCCGTAAATTCTTTACTGTTTTAGGTTCAGTGATTTTGTTTGGAAACTCACTGTCGAATAGGCAGTGGTTGGGAACGACTTTAGTCTTCGTTGGCTTAGCTCTCGATAGCTTTTATGGCAAAAACAGCGCCAAAATAAAAAATGTCAAATGAAACCGAAATGAAACTCAATTCTAATTTAATTTTAAAAATATTTATTTATTAGAATATGTGATAAAATTAACAAATGTTTAAATCGATAAAAACCGGTATAAAAATTAATCACTGAGTATATAATGGGTTAACCACTGGTGCTGTTGTTGGCTCTACTATTGATTTGATTCTCTAAATAGCGATATCTTTGAGCTAAAGGCTGATAAACGCTGAGAGCATCAGATGATGGTTGGGCTGCAATTGTCATCTTATTAATGCTTCCAATCATTTGTTCGAAACTTAGTTTTTCTTTAAAAAGTGCTAAAAATAAGAATCGATTCAATTGAAGTCATAATTGAGTGTCGATTGACTCACAGTATTTGGCGAGAAAAGCTGCTCCCAAACAGGCAGAGTCCGGCCGGCTTTGCAGAATCACCGGTGCATTAAAAATATCAGCTAAGGCTTGAATAATTGCCTGATTAGCCGAAGCTCCTCCCGTTGCTAGAACTCGGGTGTTGGGGCCGATAACATAACCCAGGTTTTCTGCATGAACTCGCAATCGGAGAAACTGTCCCTCAATCAGAGCTCTGACCTCAACTTCCTTAGAGAATGACTTTACTTCAGTGTTGAACTTATTGAAGCGGAAATCACCGGAAATCAAGGGATAGATTTCTTTGTAATCAAAATAAAAGCCAATGTTTCCGAAGTTTCCTCTAGGAGTCGATTCAAGCAATTCGTTGAAGAGATTCCACTCGCCTTCAGAACACTCGTCGCGAATCCGTTCTCGAGTTCGCGACCCATTCTTGAAACAAATCAAAGCCATATACGACTTATCATCTAAAGGACTGCATAATACATGTCCGTCGAGAGCAGGTTTCGGGTTTTTAAGTCTTAAAAATACGGTATCACTTGTGCCCAAACTGATGGCCACATCATCCTCTCGTAAACCCATTCCAATGAGTGAGGCGGGATTGTCCCCCGTGAAAGAAACCACTTTGCAGTCTGTGCTGAAGCCATAGCGTTCTACAAAGTATTGGCTAATAGTTCCGATCACAGAAGTGGTTGGAACTAAAATTTCTCCCAATTTATTCTTTAAATCGAGTCCACAAAAATCAAGACATTTTTGCGACCATTCATGAGATCTGATGTCCAATAAATTCATTCCCGAGCCGTCACTATAATCGATGGGCGCATAGTCTCCGAGAAAAATAGAGGCACAGAAATTGCTGACCAAACAAATACGTTCCGTTTGAGAGTAAAGGTCGGGTCGAGTCACACATATTTTTGCGATTTGACTGCCAGTAAAGCGCTCGTAAGCTCGAGAACCCGTTATATCAGCCAAACTTTGTGCGCCCCCTAAACATTGTTCCAGTCCTTTGCACTGCTCGGTAGTACTCGAGTCCATCCAAACGGGCGAATCTCTGAGGGCAAAGCACTGGGCTAACTGGTCGTGGATAAACTTATCCGCCTTCAAATTCTTCAGATTATTGATGGCTCCTTTCTTCCAGTAAACGCTTCCATGTTGTTGTCCAGAACCTGATATGGCCACCACTGAACTGTAATCGATTCCATCAATTTTGAGTCTCTCTAAGACCATATCGAAGGCCTTGAGCCACATAACAGGAGGTGCAGTCACCGTATGCTGATCTGAGTTGTGATTAACTCCTCCATGAGTTCTGATTAATTAATCAGAATATATATATATTTGTGGAACAGTTGGAAACAAACCTAAATTCGGGTAAATCTGAGTCGAAGTGAACGGAAGACTCGTTAATCAATTGGAGTGAGTCGTTGAGAGCCACGGCTTTTAACTAAACAATAATTTTAGTGATTATTAAAAGATTCAAATATTCAAATACCTGTTGAGTACTCAAATCAAACCCTAAATAAGTCTTATTTGAAATCTTTTCACTCATTTTTTGTTTATTTATCAAAAAAATATATAAAACGACATAAAAATAGTAAACGATTCAAAAAATATTCATTGATTTCAAAAAATATTGTATTAAAAGTTTTAATTTAGAATTACATCTGAAGGTTAGATAATTGACAATCAAAACACTGATAAATCCATTGGTGATTAGTTGTGCATTGGTACTACCAATTTGGTACTGCATTGATCACTTAAACCATTGGTATACAAGTTGAACAACAGGTGTCTATATCATACTGAGCCAAGTTCAATTGTTAAAAACTTGTTTCATTAGTTGTCTAGTTTCTATAGTGTGATGCAAATTTACCTAAATTATATTTATGTTATCTTCTTGTGATTATTACCATGTTTGAATTAAACATTTACAATTTAATTCATCTAAATTATTATTAAATAATACTCGAATATTATATTAAACACCAGTTAAATTGATGTATTACCAAGTTAAACAATGTCTATTGTAAATTTTCATCTTACATAGATTGAAAATGTCTGATTGTCATTCATTCAAACTTATTGGACTTAACTGTATTTGAATTAAATAGTAATTTATATAGATTATATAGATTTAATTAATTTTAAAGTGATTTTGTTCAAAAATAACTTTTTTAACATTTATTAATCGAAATTGAAACTGACAAGGGCGAGTTAAACTCAACTCTAAGGGCCTTGCCGTATAACCGAACAAAGTTTTCTCCCACCTAGAATAGAAAATTACCGAGTAGTTTCAGA
Source organism: Fuscozetes fuscipes (assembly GCA_034702105.1). Classification (NCBI taxonomy): domain Eukaryota; kingdom Metazoa; phylum Arthropoda; class Arachnida; order Sarcoptiformes; family Ceratozetidae; genus Fuscozetes; species Fuscozetes fuscipes. The sequence goes on along the minus strand of JAQGCS010001879.1, from coordinate 6,052 downwards.
TTCTAAGCCATAAATGTTGTCAAATGATGAAATCAAAACTTTCCTAGGACAAACTTTCCATGTGTGAGCGAAAGCCTACCAAAAATTATTAAATATTTGCAGAAAACTCGAAAACGGTAATAGATGAAATCATATAATATACTATATTTCTACATATTAATAACAAGCTTTGGGTCAAATTAATAGTCATTACATCTATAACAAAAGTTATTTGCTTCTCTCAATTCACCCAAGGATATATCCGAATCTTCACGAGCAGGATCCTCACATCCTTGTTTATTCTTGTTGTGAGTCGTCGTTTATGCTATGAGGAACACCCTCATCCTGATTTGAACTCATTTCAACAATGAATTTTAGAATTTTTGAAAGCGAGATGGGGTGGGGAGTGAATGATGAATGACAAAACTATATACTACACTCTATCGATGTAGTGAAAAGTGGTTCACCAAAAACATTAAGAAGCCAGGAACCAAACTAGAAGTTTATTTTATCTTTCATTATCGTTAAGGGATGTGCAAGAGGTGGTAGGGGGTCTACCCCCTAGCGTCAAAAACTTTGGGTTTATTCCCCTACCTCCTAGAATTTTGAAAAATTTAAAATTACAGGTATACCCCCTCGCCGGCTCGTATTTTGACCTTACGTCTCCTAGTGTTTTCCACCGAGCGAAGCGAGGCGGCTCGTATTTTTACCTTGGTTCCCACAGAGTTTTTTGTCGAGCGTAGCGGAAAATATTTTCAGGTTTTTTGGGAATTTTAGGAGTTTTTGCGGAGCGACTTTTTGGCTTACCACCCCCTAGACCCCCCCCCTAAAATTTTTTTGAAAAGCCACCCTCTAGACCCCCTAGAGCTTGCACATCCCTGGTGTTAACCGAATTTCAACTAACAAGAAAACATCTTGAATGAAAAATTCACGAGACTATTTTAATTTATTTGACTGATTTCAAGATAAAATTTTGAATTCAACCATGGAATTTTTATTTCCTAATGGCCATGTTCAGCCGAGATAATGGCCACTTAAAAATGTTAAGAAAAGCTTAGTTTTGAGATTCATTTTTCTACTTTAGTGTTGAATTGACATAAAGTTTAGCTCTGAAGCAAATGTAAACAAACTTTAGTAGAAATATACTAAAAATAAAGTTTAATACATTATTATTGAGTTTAATTTTGGAATCAATAATAGTGTTAACAATGATTTACTTTATTTTATATTCACTAGTGTTCTTTTGATAGGATTACTAGATGATATTAATGGCCAAACTTTAAGTCGATATATTACTAATGAAGAAAATGAATCTTTCAAAATCCTTTCATTTCTTAACATTATTGAGTGGCCATTATTTCGGCTGGACATGGCCATTCGAAATAAAAATTACATGGTTGAATTCAAAATTCTATTCTGAAATGAGTCATATAAATTAAAATAGTTTCGTGAATTTTTCATTCATTCTTGTAAAATGAAAAAGGTGGCGAATTTTTGATTTTTCTGCGTTTTAGGTTCCATTCTTATTCCACTTCTATATGAGGAGTGTCTAGACATTGGCAACTTATGTGAATATCGGGGGCATTTTTTTAACCAAAATTTTCCATACTCACATCAAATATAGGGGTGGCATAAAATGACGATATGAAGTGCTAATAATCCGATACTTTCTTAAATTAAATGTTACTTGCACTTTCCAGCCTTTCGTACAGTTTAACTAAGATTATTTTTAATTTAATGATGCATTTTTGGAAAATCGGTGAAATTGTTTAGTTTCTCATCGTTTATCAGCTTTTTTTTCGAAAACAGAGGGGTCATAATTATCTTTAGGAATTTCAAAAAATTTCTAAAATCTTGCATTTCTCAATCTTTGTCTGCTTTTTAAATCTTAGATTTAAAATGATCATGGAAATGGAGTGAAAAATATAGTGAATGAATGTTAAAATAATAAATTGATAATTGATTGATAAAATTGTTATACAAATAAAAAGTTACAATAAATTGAAATGAAGTTTGTTTTGAATGCTATAAAAGGCGAGTGAAGAGCAAAATGATTGTTATTAAGTGAGTCAGAGGTTGGAAACGTTGATCATTAGGACTGCAATCAATGGTAGAATCAATGGTAGAATCATTGGTCTGATAATATGTAATAAATTCGATTCAAACAAATGATTATCACCGATAAGTAGAGCTTTCAAATTGAATATTGTTTGCTATTAGAGAAGCCGTTATAATCATAATTGAAGAGTAATCGAGTGATAGTAGTTATCAGAGGTTTAGCACAGCATTCAGTTGACAGCTCAGCCATACAAGCAATTGAAAAGCATCTCTTCGAAGCAGAATAACTGCTTTGAATTCTAATATTGTGTTTAAGTTCGGGTTATTTTACAAATTAGGGCTTATTTGGGATATAAGTGATGCTGTATTACTGCTAATACATTCATAGATAATAGTTATGTTAGTGATTGTCTCTGTATGGGTGGCTCATTGTCTGATGCCTTAACGGTAGTAGAGTGCAAATCAACCCATTATACTATTTGAAAAATGTCTCAATTTTCTCTCAAATAATAATAATCAAAACCATTTCTAAATAATATAATCGAATAATTGTCTCTCAATAGAGAACACGAAAAGGCTATCATTCTTAAGACACGTTTAAGCTATTTGGCTAAAGAGCGCATCCACACAATCATATGCCATGTATTGTGCGATCCTTTCGACTAATCTATAATAAGACAAGTATTGGACTAAAGCCGTCATTTAATATTACAATTATTGCCGCCTTAAGGCCGCAATCATTAAGATCATGGTTTTCATATTGGTTTAGCGCCTTATCCACTAAATAAGAGTTTTAGTGGTCTGTGTGACCAATACATGCCATACACGCCTTCAAAACTGAGGCGTAACGCAAACGAGGATCAGTAAAAAAATCTGAGAAAAGTGCAAATTTCATAAAATTAAAAAGAGCTCATAATAGAGGCTATTGTTCTCTCCAATCAAAGTTATTAACTATTTTTAGATAATATTCCATCTTTTGGGCCAAAATGCACTCTAAGTGAACAATAGTACAGAATAGTAAAGAAATGCTAAACAACTTCTTTGCAAAAAATGATTACAAGTGGATAGCAATGAGAAAGTGGTCAGACCTTCAAAGCCTTAAGAGAAAAGCTATCGAACATAAAACTGAACTCAGGATTCATAGAACGAAAGTCGGCCCAAAGTCACGATTCTTTTGCAAACAAAATAACTGTCATTAGGACAGAGCAAACCAGTCATTAAACAACGCCGTCATCGGAGTCTCTGCGCCGATTCTCGCCGAAGGAATTCTGATTTTTGAGCTCAACACTCATCACATGTTTCTTTGCTCTTCCCCTCCATTGGATGTTCACTATTTAACATATCTCCTCTCACATTCAAACTAGCAAACTATTGCACTTTAATTCTCTCTCTCTCTCTCTCTCTCTCTCTCTCTCTCTCTCTCTCTCTCTCTCTCTCGACTTTTACATAAAATAAAGTCAAGAGTCAGTTGTGAGCAAAGATGGATGCATTCCATTTGTCAGTTGGATTATGAAAAATGGTCTCAAATTATAGTTACAATTTCAGGAATCGAGACACACGACCAGATTGTTTGCTCAGTTGGCTCAGCTCTGGGCTCTCACTTTGCAGAGATTGTAAAAAAGCATAGAAATCGGATCTATATATATGTATATAAAAGTACACTCTTTTAATAATCTATTGGATATGATTTTCCATAACATAAAATTGTAGGCGTTTTTAATAAATTGCATTTTTATACTGGTCTCAGTTCGAGCACATTTGCTTTTGGCAATTATGCAAATGTAGAATTATATGCCTTTAGCCTAAACCGAGTGGAAGTTTTGGTGCCCGCAAGCATTATGTCACTTTTAATCGTATTAAATATCGTGAGAATCTCTTTCATTCAATTCGTTTGACAACTAATCAACGGATTCATTGTTTATCACTTGAATTGAAAAAATTAATAGAATTTCTTTAAGACTTCGGTTCTAAATATGAATAATCTTTTTAGACAATTGACAAAAATCTAAATCAATTCTAATTTTGAAAAAATTTACTCTTTCTCTTTAGGGGCAACAAAGTGATATCACTTGTTTTGCACTCTTCCTCAATGATACTTTCTCTACAATACCCTATAATTTAGTATTTCTTATCCCTCTCCGCAGAGTGTTATGTTCATTTATTCATTTGAAACTTCAGGTTCACTCATAATGGAAGTCTGTTTCTTTATTAAAATCAGTTGACTAATAAATTACAAATTAAATTGAGTAAATTTTTTTAATATCAATTTAAATTTTGAATCTAGTAAATGAGTATTCAATTTCTTAACTTTAATCAAAACTAATCTATTTTTGCTTATAATGCGAATTAACTCGAATAGAATGTAGTTCTTGAGAGCCCTAAAAGGCGTTACATTAATGCAACTCAAGTTCGCATCATATCATTAAAACTTGAAAGTAGAGAATCGTATTATGAACTCGATGTAATGATTTTTAACTCGACATGACCAAGATTCAAACAATTTAAGGGAATTTTAATTTCTAATTAATTTTTTAAAATGGCATCAAAGTGAAGAATGCGAAAAAATACCCTAATACACTAGCTTGATGATTTTTAAATATTTTCACTGTTGCGAAAGAAAAGACATTTACTCACTAGTTTTGAAAATTTTGATAGGTACGTGCAAAATCTTGAAACGGGACTTTGTTCTCCATTTTTGGTAATTTGGAAAAAATTAAAACGGAATTAAAGTTAAAATTGATTTTAGAGCAAATTTAAGCCCCAAATGGTGGTCATTTCCGGCTGCCATAACACCACATCTATACCCTATCCCTAGAAGTTGGTCAACATATCCACCATCTCTATGCAGACAACTTTTGGCAGCCTTCAAATAATATTGTTTTGAAAGGATTAGAATACCATACATGACAAGTGTTCTGAAAATAAATCTAAATTTTCAATTAATTGTAAGATTCGTCACAAAATATCAATGATTTAGTTAAAGCTTTGAAGCATAACATCTGATTATAAAAGTAAATGAATAGCGAATAAGATCTTTGTTTTAAAGTTTGTTTCTTATATATTATTGTCGATAAAATCACACAACGGATGAGTAGAAGGAAGAGAGAGAGAGAGAGAGAGAGAGAGAGAGAGAGAGAGAGAGAGAGAGAGAGAGAGAGAGAGAGGAACAGGTGATCACGAGCATTGACTCGTACGTGTCTGGCGCTGCATGATTTGCCGATATTGGTCTTTGGCTGGTCTACCGGTGCCCTTAATTGCCGATTGCTTGCGCTCGCAGGGAAATGATGACGAATGATTCAATTTGTCTTTGAAATAACAGAGCAAAGGCTCCGTCGCATCGAAACGATTATCGTCATAAATCATCTTGTAAAGCCTTATCCGGGCGGGGCTCTCCTGGCAGTCATACATTGCCATACAGTCAGCCATTGCATTGAATGACGTCGTGGCAGGTCTTACGACTAAATATTAGCTCCAATTCAATGAAAGCCACGATATATGAGCGAAACAAATGAGAAAAATTATTATTTTGTTTGATGTTATTTAATGCAATCTATACTTTAATTACAAACCAGATATCAAAGTATTGGCCTTTTTGGATAACACCCTCTCATATGCCATAACTCTTCGCAAATAATTTCCAAATAAATATTGTATACAAAGATATGGAAACCAAATTTCAAAAATTAACTGAACAAAAGTTCATTTTATCAAGAGGCCAAAATAGCACTGGATATGAGCCCTGGATGTGGAACTATAGATGTGAGGACCCAATTTTAAACGCTTTGGGCATCGAAACAGAAATTATTAAAATTACTGATATTATTGAATACCACATCTCGACTGAGTGGCGACACAAAGATCCCAACTTTTGCCTCTCTATGGCTCTCCTTTCGTTTAATTATCCAATATTTCAAATATTTTTTTTCAAGGAAGCACTTGAGAGAGAGAGAGAGAGAGAGAGAGAGAGAATTGTTTTAATGATTGTATGATTCGGGAGAATATGTGGTCTGAAAAC
>JAQGCS010001878.1:0-11921 GCA_034702105.1 Fuscozetes fuscipes | reverse complement strand
GAGAGAGAGAGAGAGAGAGAGAGAGAGAGAGAGAGAGAGAGAGATAGAGAGAATATTAGTGAATATTAAAATTTTGGAAGCCTTTAGCTCAAAATAAAAGGAATCTGGTAAATAATTGGCCATAAATCTAAAAAATTAATTGAATTTCTTTAGAATATCGGAGATAAAAGCTCTTAAAACAATTGATTTCTAAAATTCCAAATTTAAAACTTTTATAAATGTTTGTATAATATTGTATTTAATTTATCTGAAGTTAACCCAGAACTGTTTGAAAAAATATTCAAATTCTTTCCTTATGAAGAAGTGAAGTGATGGATGACTTCAAATAAAACTAATTTCAAGTTTAGAAGACAATTCCCTAATTTTCTCCTTGGTACTGAGAAATTGTTCATTTGACAAATTACATCTAAAAGATGCATTTCGAAATGGAATTTCTATTTGAATGCATCAGTTTCTTATATCCATATATTTTATTGAAATATTCAATAGACGGAAGATTTTATGAAATCATAATTCGTAACAAAAATATTAGAATTATTCACTCAAATATATATTGGATATATTGGTTAAATTAAAAGAAAAATATTGGCCCAAGACGTTTGTGGTAATCATAGACAACATTGAATGCTAAATCTTTTTAAACATATTATGTTTATTTTGTAATACATTATTGCAACTTTAATGTGTGGTAGTTTAATATACAAAACTCATATAAAGGAATACAATAAATATGAGAGAAAAACGAATTATTTGTTCACACATTGGACTCAATAAATACTATTTCTCATATTTTGGGACTTAAATGTTGTATTGAATGTAATATTTACACCAAAGTTCACTTCATTGCATTTCCTGTTTCTTTTTTCTATGAAAGATGAGATGCCATTTGATAAAAGGTTTGTTCCGTTCACACAGAATATTCTGTAATGACTACCATTTTGTCGACAATCTTTTCTAAGGCAATAATTTGTCATATCATATGATTCTTAGATTTTTGTTCAGGTTTACAAACTTATATTTAAGGGATATTTGGTTTTACTGACTATAATTGAATTCAACAAAACTAATGTTTTGAACTTTTTGTGACTTTTCTTTTGAAAATAAAGGAAATTATTATTAAATTCTAAAATTTTCATTAAAAGTAATGAAAGCGAATAATATTTGAAATAAAAACGAATTGAATTTTAAATTGGATTGTTTTTGACTTATTATAGTCGAGTCATTACTTTTTATATTAGAATGAATGCAAGACACAAATATAATATCCGAATATCAACAATTATTATATGTACTTGCAATAAATTAATTGTAAGTACAATTAATTTATTGCACTAGGATCATATTTCCTGATTGAGTTTTGACAAGAGATGAGACGTGAAAACAAATTTTAATTTCTTAGTTCTGAAAATGTGCGAAAAAAGCGAATTGTGTAGACCTATAGGCCATTGGGGACCACATTGGGGGTTATTCTTTTAAATTATTCCAAACTCTTTTGATGAAATTGATGGCAAGGATTTTAGGCAAACACATAATATTCAGTAGAAGTGATTCAAAATTGTAAATTTGCTGACATCTTTTGAAAATTGAAAAATGTGTGTTAGCCTAAACTCAATCACTTTAATGCAATTTCCAACTATGGGTGAAAAAAAAGTGGTAAAATAAAAGTCTTAAGTGCTTCCAAGAAATTATAAATTTACGCAAAACATCCCAATCGTATCGTTTAAATTGCCTTAATTTGAATAAAACAATCAGAAGAGAGGAGAGTTCATTTAAATTACTTGCTTTGAATACAGGACTCACACGAAGCAAAAAATTAAACTAAAGTAGTGCTCAGTTTAATGAATTGCGAGTGAAATAAATTAATGTTATTAAACGCTATTTGTATTGTAAATCATTGACTTCACTACTGATTGCAAGTTATTTGATTACAACAAATATTAAGCAATTGATTTCTTATTATTATTAAAATTCGTGTCAAATGTTGTAAATCAAAAGCAGTGAGACTTCGGAGAAGTGTTTTTTTTGTGCAAAATTATAAGTTATAGCTTTCAATAGCTTTCAATTGATTTTCACTAATGCTTTCCTTTGGGTCGATATTAGCCCGCATTTTATTCAATCGATTTTAATATAATTATGAATGCAATCAACAAATTAAAAGCTGTAAAATAATCGGCAGTTCATCGTTTGCTTAATGGCTGTAAGTTTACTCTAAATCCTAATTAATTGAAAAAAGTCTTGAGAAGAGAACCCGGTTCATTCTTTTCCAAATTAATACTAAGCGACCAAAAGTCAGACTAATTTATCAATTTGAAGAAGAAAAAACTGGCATACTACATCTGCTCAAATGAGCTGTTTATTGGTAAAGCTTGATTGATCAAAAACACAATTGAATTAGTCAAATCTAATATATTATTCTCAAGTACTTTAAACAATTTTTGGGTCACATATTTTGGCAAAACGAAGAAAAGCAATGAATAAAATTAAACCAGAACAGTATTTGTTTTGTGCATTTAAACGAAGCTATCAATTGGTATAAGTGTTCAAAGAATGGAACCTAAGTTTTCATCAAAAGTTAGTCCACTTCACAGTCAATACTTCTCTCTTAAGGCTCTAACTTCTTGAAGAAGCCAATGAATTTAAACTAGTATTGGAAGCAGGGGTGGGCAAGGGCAATTCCACAAATCTTCGTAAGTTTGAAAATTTTGGAAAAATCCCCCACGAGGAAAATCGTAGATGCCCTTAGTTCGAAAAAATGTGCATCAAAAAACTAGGAACCTACCCAAAATCTGTCATCTTGTCCCCCATTTTGATTAATTCAGTTAACACAACTAAATTTAAACCGAATTTAGTTCTATTAGAACCTGATTTAGTCACGGAAACGGATATTTTATAGAAAAATGGCGGCCTTTTGGGCATTTTCGGTACTTTCGGTCGCTATTTTATCCAACCCCTGACCCAGAAAATTTGCCTGATCCCCTTGAACTCGAAAACCTAGCCGACCCCTGTTCACAAGTGATGACCAATGCTTTTATTACTTCGATTCAATAATAATAAAGAGCTCTTAAAGTTGACAAAATTTACCTTGATGGTAAACTTTGACTGAAGTCAGAGTCAACTTTTGGATAAATGTTGTATTATAATAATAGTAATGCATTTATTTATTATCCAAGTTGATTGATCGGTTTATTTTTAAAACTATCCAGTTCTATTCACTGATTACATTGTTCTTTTTATCGGAAAAAATGACATTTGAATATTAATTTAGAAACGATGGGAAATATTAAATTGAAAACATATCGTGAGAGCACTGCATAAAAATGTTTATCGATTAACGATTGAATAAAACAACAGACACTAAAAGAATGATTTATTTTCAAAGAATAAATAACTTATATTTTAGATAAACATTGATTAGAGTATTAAATAAATGGTCAGAACTTTGAAGAAAAGCAAAACACGCCATCAAATTATTACATGAAATGCATAATTCATTTATTTTTATCAAGCATCATTTGTTTCACATCGAGAGTGAATTTTAACTCAATTCTCAACCAATTCCTCGACTTTATTAAAATAACTTATTTCTGTAGAGTTTAAAAAAATGATACCGTCCTTAAAAACTTGAGCTCGATTTCATGTGCAAGCAATTTATGGCTTGTATAGTTTCCATTTGAATATTTCTAATTCATTCAAATTCACCGTCAAATCAAAGATTAATTTAAGAATTGTATCCCAAATTCAAATCTTGTATAATGTGTTAAATTATATAATATTAATAAATAATAATTTATATGAAACTTAACACTAATAGTCAATAATAAAAACAAATATTGTGTTTTCGTGGAAATCTATTATTCGAATATTTGGGGCATTTGATTGAATGCAATCACGAAATCGTATTGTTTTGCATTCAAACCAACAATTCTTTAATACCTTTGTTATGATTATGATTTTCGGTCATTTTCGCAATGATTCCAATTATTTAATTAATAGCAGAAACTTCTATTATTTTTTATTTTTGCTACCTATGCAATATATAAATACCAAGGGTTATTTCACAGACATAAATTATTTTGGATTGTTTTTTCTTGGAATCACTTTGAATATACTTTTTGATATTTGAGTGCATTCCGTGGATTCTTTTGCGAAACAAAATGTGTTTTAATTAAAATATTTGAGATTTTTTTTCACTTTTAATCAAAGTTTACATAAAAAGCGTGAAAACAAAAGAAATGTTAAGTTTTTATTCGAGGCTTAACTCAATTATTTTGATTTATTTCAAAGTTTGCATTCATTGCGGTTTAAAAATTACTGAATAATAGAAATGCATAAAATGTAGAGATTTGATCGTTTTGAGCGCAAAGTTAACAAATAAAATACCTAGTTCTTATAATTAAAATTTGAGGATAGAGTCATTTAAATTTGCAAAATAAATGTTAAAAATGCTTTAAAAATTTCTAAATTCTTTTTTTTGAGTGTCAAACAAAATTCATTGACTGCTTTGTTGCCTGATGAAATAGTCAAAATGAAAAGCTAGCCTAGTAGAAATTTTCTTAAATTCTTAAATTTCTCAAAAGTCACAAATTTTTAAAATTACTAAAATGATTAGTTTTAAATCTATGTAAAGATAAAAGATATATCAGGTATATGTGACTATCAAACTAAATAGATGGAAATAATTTCTAAATAATATGATCAATGTGTTTTGAGCAGCTATTATTGTATTGCAAAAAATAATCTAGCTGCTTATAAATAGGGTTGGCCCAAAAGAAGCTTTCTAGAAAGTTTCTCGAAAAATATTTCTAAATAAAAATTAAAAATTACTCCATGGATATTTTCAAATAATTTTAAAAATATTGAAAAAATAATTTGTTTAAATATTGAAAAACAGATTTAAGTGAACAGATTTATATAATAATACAATATATTGAAAATCCAATTGTTTAAAAATTAATTACGTAAAATTATTCAATAGATATGTATAACGTAATTTATAGCTAAATTAGGGCAATTTTTGATTTGCAAAATGAATCTACATGTTGGGCAGAATGAACTCATTGATGAAATATAATTTGTAATGATTGTGATTAAAAATGTTCAAAAAGATTACAAAATTTTGAATAAATTTGGAAATTTGTAAATCAATTAATCATCATTTGAATGAAAGGTAAATATATTTTAAAAATACCTTCATTGAGCTAGGTAAAAAATCTGAATACAAATACAAATTTAGACTACCTAATGCCATCCACGAACTCACAGAGCATAAATTGTCAAGATACCAATGACCATAAGTAGTCAAAAACACCCGAAAATTTTAATATGGGCTTTTCATAGGCTAAAATTTTAATGTGGGTCTCTCATAGACTAGAAACTTTCTCGCTAATATTAATAATTTCTAGAAATATTTCCCGGAAAATAAATAATTTCTATTTTGGCCAAACCTACTTTTAAACCTCCAGTTTACTTTCTAGAAATTACATGAGTAATCAACTAAATGAAAATATGCTATTTTCTACGTTGTATCTATTACATTTGTCAATATTAATAACGTAATCCGTGTTGTTATAAAGTGAGGTTGAGGTGTCAGTATAACCTGAAGTATATTTTAGCAAAAACAGCCAAAATGTAAAATTATATCAATTGCAACAAAGAATTCAAAGATAAGCATTCAAAAACTAAATGGCTTTTCGGAGAAATGACCACCCTCAGCTATACCTACATATCGTTATTTGGGGGAATACAGTAATAAGAGAGTTCACCTTACATACAATGACAACCCCACTCTTAAAAATATTGACAAAAGGATTATTCCAAAAAAGTAAAATTTCATATATATTACAGATTTACAAAATAGCGGTATTAATAATACGGACAAAATTGAATATTTAAGTCCTTATTCTATTCTATTATAGGTTTCAATACTTGAAAGAATATTTTGCTCAAAATTATTAACTACTCAATGGATATGATTTAAGATTTGAATATACTAGACTAAAATTGTTCCTGCCATTCATCTAAACCAAAAAATAAAATTCGGTTTGCAAGTTAGTCATATCATGCACAAGTACATCTATTGAATTTTATGTTCAAATACATCATAACAAATTAAGGTGATCAAGCTTACATTGAATTTCTAAAACTTTAATAAATCACAAATTATACTACTAATGGCTAAAATAGGATATAAAATAGGATATTTGGCCCAGTTTGATTAAAGTTTATTTTCACATGTAATGAATAGTAAAGCGTAATAATATATTACATAGAGATTACATAGAAGTCTGTCAAAATACAATAAATTTCAAAGTTCAACTTGTTCCCTTTTTTCAAAATTCAGGCCTAAATTTTCCTGATCTAATAAATGAGTAAGGCGATTTTGTTTTAAGATAATACATAATAAAGAATTTATAAAATATTGGCTTTTAACTCATGATAATTGTCTTTTTGTAGGAAATGTATCACTAATTCATTGCTAGTTATTATTCTTACGCTTCAATAAAAAGAGAAATATGTATTTAGGCTTACATTTCAGTGAATGAAAAATTATATTCAATGAAATCCTTGCAATTTCTTTATTCTATGATTTATATGAATACTTTTCTAATGAGAAAAATATATATTTATATGAATTTGATGGCACTCTTCTCTCTACGCACTCTTTTCAAAGAACATTTTAGAAACAACTAGTTATAACTTATATTTAGAATTTAATGTAACTGCCGCATCTACTTTATACCTAACATGATATCAATAGATATTTCGCAATACAACAAATTTAAAAATAAATATACAGTAAAATCTCTTATTAAACATACATTCTTTAAGGTCACAGAATTTTGTGTCACAAATCATTAGAATGTCTAAAAATTTAGTTGTATTCATAAAAAATAAAAAAGTTAGAAACTTGTGTAAAATTATCCCAAAACCATTTCAAACTAATCTTATTAATTGAAGTGAATCAAAAGGGATTTCGGCAACATTTTTTTCAAAACGTTTTTAATTGTGATGAGTAGTTTTATTATGAAGGCAAAGGTGCCGAGGAGAGCTCATCTTACATACTGTAAAGTCCTCTCGATTAAAGATCGACTTATTCCATAAAAACTTGAATTTTGTACGAGCACAAAACCATAAACTATATTCTATCGATGTAGTGAAAAACATTAAATTCTGTTTAAAAATGAACTTAAAACAGATATAGCAAGATTGATTTGATTAAAATATCTACTCGGGTAAGTGCAGATATCATGTTCAATGTATTTCATGAATAAAAGTTTAATGAGTCACAGGTTGCCTAAAATTATTTTTACCTAGTTACTAAGAGAGGCAACAAACCACACAATTGAATTCAAATTTATAGATAGAGTGCTAGTTTTTAAAAGAATCATTAATAAAAGTAATGGTTTAAAAACATATGAATTTATTGATACTTGATTGTCAAAAACGGATGTGTTGTCCAAATGAGCCCCTGTGTTGGCAGAAACTGTGTGCTCACTCAGTGAGCAAACATCTCCAAAACACAACTTTTTCTGACCGCATCTCAAAACTCCGGATTTAAAAAAACAAGCTTTGGATCAAATCAGAGAATCTATATTTATTGCCAAAAATTAATAGGTTTAGTAGTAGCTCTCTCTCTCTCTCTCTCTCTCTCTCTCTCTCTCTCTCTCTCTCTCTCTCTCTCTCTCTCTCTCTCGAAATCGGAGGTAGGTTGGTTGGTTAGAGTGATTGAAAAAATTCTATATACTATGATAAATGTGGCGAACAACAAGTAAATCTTACCTCTGGTATTCTTTTAATATGGATTCGATTCTTTGGTTTCTTAAATAAGTTTTATTAACACTCGAGTGAAGAGATGTTTTAAAAAGCACTCATAAAAAGGTGCAAGTGTTGTTCGAGTTTCTGATCAGAATTGAGGACTGACTGAATTTAACAAAATAGACTCACATTTTCTGCTATGATATACAAAAGCTTTAATGTATTGAATAGAAGTGAGAGTAGAGAGACGTCACCTAAATCTGAATGACTGTTAAGCGCTGACACAACTCATTGGATGCCTTTTTCTAAAAGATTTCATCTTTCTCTACACAAACGCCCAGAGTTGGGGCGGTCTTTCCCACAGCTCAAAAATTTGTGGGTGACGCAAATCACATTAGACTGTCCATTTCGGCATGTAAATCTAACCTTTCATGGTGGGCAAATTCATTGAACTCTCTCTCTCTCTCTCTCTCTCTCTCTCTCTCACACACACACACACACACACACACACACACACACACACACACACACACATTTGTTTGAATATCAATTGTTTAAAAACTAATGAATTAAATGATCTGAATTACATTTAGATATCTTTTAATCTATAGATTCGGATTCCAATTGAAAAGAATCGTTAAATTCTTATCAATCATTTAAATGGTGTCACTACTCAATAAAGTGCCAAATTCTGTGCTAAGAGTGTAGGGATGAAGTCTTTTCTGATTTCGAGTCATATATTCAAACATTTTTAAGGACAAATTCAAGTAGTTTTCGGAAATATGAGGAAATAGAATTATTTGAGCAATCATATATAGCTAGAAGAATAATCATAATTCTTTCATTCATTCAATTAATATCATAAACGGAAGCAAATATTTTACAATTTTAGTGAATTTTTTCACATTACTCTGCTTTTGTTGTTACAATCAGATCGTCGCCAACTAAATAACTAGCTCAAATATGAAAGATAGCTCTAACTTTTTTATTGATCAGTCGCTTTGAAAATTAGTAAATATTAACTAAAGAATTGTATACTTTATTGAAAATGAAATGTTGTATAAAATATGTCTCAACTTATTATATTAATAGACTTTTTCAAATTAGAACAAGATTACTTCGAATTCCAAATGATTGGTCTGAAGATTATTAACAATGATTTTAATTAAATGTTTTGAAAGCTTTTATCGTCTGATTTGTGTAATAGTTTTGTTCGTTTAAACGTCAAAATCAATTCATTTGTGAAAATCTGGCGACAAATAAACAGAACATACACTTAGCGTACTCTAAAATCTTAATTACAGTCTAATGTCAGTGTTGTGCATCTCTGTGTTGTTATATTTCTCTTTTGTGTATAACTTTTACTTGATTTGGCGGAACACCCACAGCACTAATGTTCAAAATCTGTCCTTCTTGTAAGATACTAAATGTGAAGAAAATGGTCCAGATTTCTCTTTGTTGTCATATTTTTAGCGAGATTTTCGAATTATCAAAATAAAACCTTTTATAAAAATTCAAAACTCAAACAGATCAAATAGTAATTAGTATCTATTAAAAATAACTCTTAAATGAGTAAAACTATTACAAATTTACTAATTTTGAATCAGATTTACATAAGAATTTGTGATTATTCCCTGCTGTGAACTCTGTATGTTGTTAGGCAGGGATACAATTTATGATAGTAAATGTAGTTTTGTAGTTTAAGCCCCGCCCACTCCCCACTTCGAAAAGGGAGAGAGAGAGAGAAGTATAGAACTGGGAGGCAGAGAAGTTGCTTAGGTAGAGGAAGGGATTGAGGCTAACCTATGGATCTACTTGAGCCCAAATCAGGATGAGGTTTCTCTCTTGCCTAAACGGAGCTACTTGTGGGAGACAATAACAAGAATGAACAAGGATGAGCCTATATTGAATTGAGAAAATTTTTTTTGGCCATAAATGTAATGTTACTAGATGATACCCCCTAATATTTTGGTCCGAGGCATCCCTACTAGACCACACCCCTGGTTGTTAGCTGATTCTAGTCTAGTCATAGTTTAGTTAGATTTTGCTATACTACGGCCACATTTGACTGTATTTCAATTGAAAACAAAGTCTAGTTTTGTTAACTCTTGAGATAGAAATTAGGTTTGAAACCAATTCCCTCAATAATTACGGATTCAAATACACTGTAAGAGAAGATTTTGTTTTGCATTGTTTCCCTAATTTACATTCGTAATCGTTTCGTATGTGTTTATACACTTTTAATTGAATCAATTTAAACTTTATTATAACCTATCTAATTTTATAACCGGAAACGCACTCCAAATATTGAATATTGTTTTACTTGAGATTAGATGAAAATAATGCTTCTCTTCTTCTTCTCTATCATTAAATTGTAGTTTTGTTTGTCTCAAGTGTTGAACGATTTCTTCTGATTATTGATTTTCTCGTAAAAAATGAAATTCTCAGCACTTTTTGGACTAAAATTTTTGCTAAAAGTTGGTTTGAATTATACGAGAGAAAAGTGAATCACAAAACATTTCTAAACGATTACAACTCAAATGATTTTCAACAAACTAAACACAAATTTTAATGGACTTTTTGTTTTCTATTGGAACAAGTTTTAAATAAAGAAATATAGCCTGATTCAATCTAATTTGGAAAATTGAACTTTTAGCTAAGTTTTTGAACAAACATTTTTATTAAGAGTAATCAAACTGCTCTTGATTAATTTGATAATTCATTTTACGAATCAATTAAATAAATGAATATTTGTTTTATTGCTCAGACATTAATCAAATCATTCAAAAAGGAGTAAAACTTCTGGAAATTCGTACGAATTAATTGATTAAAACTTTCAAATATTAATAATTATCACAAATTCAATGTAAATAAGCGACGAATTACTGAAAACAAGGATAAGCAGAATCGACAGACATATGCAAGATCAATTAGAAAAATAGGGACTAAAATTGAAATAATTAAGACTCAAGCTACAATATAAAGTTCACCCAAAACTTTATAGATTCTTCATCTAAATGTATGTATGGTAAACAATTAAACTGATTCTAGCCAATTTTAAATTTATATATTTGTTTAATATTGTTTAATGTTTAATATTAGAATTGTTAATAGATGAAAATTAGATGTTAATAGATGATCTAATTTTTGAGGCCAATTTGGATTCAAAGCAATTAACTTAGTGCAATGCAACTATTCGGAAAGGAAGCCCATGTCTTGCATACGTCGATGAGTGATAATGATTTGCCATTAAAAACATCATTTTATTCGTTTTGGTTTAGCACTAATTTATGTGATTAAATGGGATTCACTCGAAGTAATGCCTTAATATTTATTCAATATTGAAATATTCCTTTCGATTAATAGCTAAGGATAATGAAGTCTCTCTCTCTCTCTCTCACTCTCTCTCTCTCTCTCTCTCTCTCTCTCTCTCTCTCTCAAACTAGCCACATTTACCCCTGAGAAGCCCTTTTTATTATGAATCCTACATTGGATCGATAAATGTTCTTAAGTAAGATGTGATCACAATATGGAATACATCTGAAATGGACTGATTTGAATATGAAAAATGAACAATCTACAAATGATTGGAGATAAGCGAAGTGACCTATTTTGCACATAATTATCCGAAAGCCTTCAAAATATATCTATGATTCGAAAAATAACATAAGTTATAAAATATCGCAATTTTCGTGTCATTTATTATTTGGTTTGATTTTAGTAATGATTTCTTTGTTTTCATTAAAGTAATTCATAATTACTTTCGTCACTCAACTCTCCATTCATTTAGTTTGTGGTTTGAATGAATTGATTGCGAAGTGTTTGCACTTCGTAACTGAAATCTTGTTCTTCATAGAAACTATTAAGCAAAACAAATTCTAAATCGATTTAATATTTGAAATCTTTAAGATTAAAAGGTTTGCCATTCACTAAAAATATACAACCAATGATGAACTCACTGCTTTGGTTACAATTCTTCGATTAACCTTGTTTAAAATTCTGATTAATATTCAAATCAATAACTAATAAATTGTTTCGATTATACAATAGTTTAATAAAATTTCAGTTAAATTATATGCAATACTATGAAAAAAATATGATCTCACACTCTGTGTGTGTGTGTGTGTGTGTGTGTGTGTGTGTGTGTGTGAGAGAGAGAGAGAGAG
>JAQGCS010001877.1:0-11922 GCA_034702105.1 Fuscozetes fuscipes | reverse complement strand
CAAAAATTAGGGGGTATTTGGGTTACAAGGGTTATAAGGGATATTATTATACCCCTTTGCGCATCTCTGGATAAAAAGCGACCAAAAGACAAGTATTTCATTTCACAGAAAACTCTTCTCTTTATTTCAATGTCTTTACGACAACTGAGGAAAGTGTACGAAAACTTGAGACTAATTCAATTCAATTCAATTCAATTTTGTTGACAAAAACATAGTTTTACTTTTAATCTTATTATTAATGGAAAAAGAATTTTCAAAATACCTTTCTTATAATTCTTGGTAGTAATTAAACGAATATTTCAATAATGATTATATAGTTTCGATAAATAATACATTAAAACTCAATTTTCTTGTGACGGAAGCGAATATTATTTATAAAATTAATTTTTCCGATTCTTTTGTTTTCTCGTTATTTGTAATGAAATTCTGGTACGAAATACATAACAATAAATAGCTTATCGATCAGACCTATGTTTTTGTGGCACAAGAAATGTCACAAACAATCGACAACTCCTACCAATAATTGAATTTCGTTTTATTAATAAAGAAATTACCCGAATATTTGATTGATTGCATATTTCACTCCTCAACAGTCAAACATAATTCCCTTCATTTTCGTCATTCAAATCATATTATTTGTCACAAAAAAGTTTTGTGTGTTTTTATGTCTCGTTTTGTAATAAATTTTTCATCTCTTACTTCGATGACATTCAGACCACAATTCAATCAATTATTTTGTTTCTATCTTTTCATCTCTTTTTGTGCAAAAATAACAATCAATAAATAGAAGGAAACAACAATTCATACCATCATTGCGTTGAGTCCAACGAAGAAGTTTATAAACGCTATCATATGAAGAGTAGTTCCAACCACTGGTCATAAAAGTCTCTCAAATTTATCAATGAATTGAATGACAAAAAACAAAATAAAAGAAACGAAAGACAACACAAAACTCAATCTTTCGCCAAATGAGTGAAAACTATTGGAAAATCCTTTGACTGGAATTCCTTTAAAACTGATTATTCAGTGATTAGTCGCACAGTTATATGAGTTTAGGGAAGACTTCTATTTTAAACTCAAATATCATTTTCATTGATGACATACAAACAGTGTTTTCCTATTCGGAAGACTGAAACAATTTTTAGAAAACTGATCTGAAAAGTTTGAATCCCACCTACTTTTCACTATCCTTGAAGAAGAGTCATAAGTGTCCCTCACTTTGACGGTTCGCACTCCTCTCCCAGTTCGGAGCCCTTCCCTAAATGAGACTTACGACTTGTCAAAAGAGAGACTCATTTTCCAAAGCAATTGACTGTCACTTCACTTGACTTATAGACTGATATATCACCAAATTTAAAGACAATTATCTCTTTTAAATTTCCTCACTTACTGTCAAAATTGAAGCTCTTTTAAAACACATTTGGCCAGGTGTTTTTCCTCCTAAAATTTACCACACATGTTATTACTAGAAGTACTATAGTGCCATGGTCTAACAGCTAACTAACGCAAAGCTTTATATCCTCGACCTAAGGTTTTACATTCATTTGAACGAGTTAAATTTCATTTCTTGAAGGGATTGAACAAAATTATTATTGGAGAAAATTTACAGGATAGAAAGAATCGTATGTTGAATAAAAAGTTGAGATAGGTACACTTAAGTTCCGCCGGTTTACAATTTTATTTATCAATAATAATAATAATAATAATATGATTAATGAAACGTTTAATCAGAGAATAATCCGATGAATAAAATTTCTAAAATTTGTAAATCAATTAACGATCAAAACGAGAAAAATCACAACAAATCAAACTTACAATAGATTTTTGATAAACTTTGATAGGTTAGAAAAAAACACAATAATATGTAATGCAATCAGTGTTTTGCTTGTTTTTTGTGATTTTACATTCAGATTCCATAAGTATTTTAAGTTATTTTATTTAACGATAGATTTAATTAATAATTATTTAAAATTCTCTGAAAATTCTTATTGTCTTTAGAATAATCACGAACTTCAATGAAATGATTTGTTTCCGATCAGTTTTCAAATTGATTGTTTGCCTCGAATGCTAAACTAGGTTTTTCATAACAATTAATGATAATAATAAATGATTTCAATCACTTGATTTTGTTTACAACATTCAGAATAAAACTTTTTATTATTATTTTAAAATTAATTATTTATTTCCCAAATCTTCGATAGAAAATTACGATTAAACTAAACTCTAATATCACTAAAATTTTTAATCATTTTTTTTGTGTTTTTTCCAATTTTTGTTAAAATAATAATTGAAATGAAATAAAGTGTGAAAAGAAACTAATAATCGTTTTGCTGATTGTTTTTCAAATACATTGACTTAGTTTTGGTTTTTATTAAATGTTTAATAAATTATTTGTTATTTCGCGACATATCGTTCACAGAATGCACGTCCCGTTTAGCGATGGCTACGCCGCCGCCCGACTGGTAGTCATATGGTGTCCGTCCCATATCAATGTTCACTGGTTCGCTTGGCATATCCAACAACTGGGCAGGGAGAAATCACACATTTTTTATTGATTAATTTTGTAAGTTATTTAATTAAGGCCAAATTGATAAGAATCTGGAAAATTCAACTTGGTTGTTTTTAGATTATGATTGATCGAACAGAGTTAATAGAGCATGTAATGTATTTAAAATTTATTCAAAATAAAATATCTTTTTAGTTATCTGTGATTGTTACTACCATGGTGATCAACGTACCAGTTGAATGAAATTTGCATGGTCATTATAATCAGGGGTGCCCAAGCTTGACGGCTCTAGAGGAGGGGTCTAGGGAGTAGTTTTTCCAAAAATTTCTAGGTGGGTATATTTGTAATGTTAAACTTTGGCAAAATTTTAGGGGGGTAAAAATTCATCGGATTTGATTGATAATTTTTCAAGCTAGAGGGAGGGTAAGAGGTTTACTCCTTCCTCTTGGGCACCCCTGATTATGATTAAGCAAATTTTGAATATATTATCAAAAATGGCAAAAATATCCTCAAAATTCTTGAGATAGTGTTTAGTAATAAAATTTGGTTTAAATTTAAAATTCACCGAACGTTTAATCCATAAAAAGGAAGTTTCAGTTTATAAAAAAAAGTTTGAAAATATAAACTAAACTTCACATCTGTTGCCTCGTATTTAAATTTTGAATATTTGAAATTTTAAGCCGTTTTTTCATCCAAACCAAATTTGATTATGTTAACTTTTAGATTTTAACTTGAAAATTACCCTGTTATTATCATTAGTAGACCAGATTAAACACTTTAGTTTCGGTTATTTAATGGAAATAATCGAAGTAATCATTTACTGGAGTTATTAAGACTTGTTTTTTGATGCCATCAACTTTTAACATCAAAATTATTCTAAACTTTTGATAGAATTTACAATTTTAAAACCATTTATTCTGTGCTAAAGTCTAGCAGACCTCCTGAAGAATTTCTGTTCAGGCATTCTGTTTGGAACTACTTCACACGTGTGACACTTGTTTTTATGACCACATATTAGGCTCTACTCGAGAGATGGATAATAGTTTTTGAAAAGACCATTAAGTGCTGTGCGAAACAGCTTTGGACCCAAAATATTTTCTTATTCCTATTCCCCAGAGGCTGACGAATGAGTAGAGAATTTGAAACATTTATTACTCGGATTCAATATTAGGAATTTAGTATTTGAAACAGGGATGTCTAAAGGGGGCTCAACCGCTGACCCCTTCTAAAGTCGAAAATTTAGAACCCCCCACTAGAATTTCTCAAAATATAACGTTACAGGTAATTTGCCCTCCTTCTCGGGGCAATTTTTTTCAAAAACTACCCCCTAGACCCTCTCTAGGGCCGATTTACTTAGGCAACCCTGTCTTTGAAATAAGAAACTGGACATCATTTGGAAGCCGACACTCACATAAAAGTCAAATCTTTTGGTAAAATATTCGTTTCAAACCATAAAAGAGAAAATGAAATCAAAAGACTTTTGACCGAAATATTTGTATCGCTTATAATAATACGATTAGAGGACTAACAGCTCCAAGAATTGTGCTCTTGGAATGAACCAGTTATATGATACACTTGTATTCAGTGTTGGATCTATTGCTAGTGATTTATTCATTGTAAGGTCAGACCATTGCATGAGTCCATCGCCTACTGGTTAGACATCAATAAACTTAATGCTCAGTTAGTTATAGTTTCAATGTTTGTCTCCTTATTCTGTGTTTTGTTTTCATTTGTCTCTACATTTGCTCTCAATTTAGTTGATTTGACTCACAGTCCAATTGTCGGCAATAATACTACAATTTTGAGGGAAAGCCAAGGAATAGGAATCGCAACAAATAATTCTCTCGAGTTTCGAATCATAAAAATATAATCAGATTTAAAAACCCAATTAAACCAAACCCATGTTTATCTTATGAGTTTGTATTTACTTTCACCATTCAATTGCTTAATTGTCAATAGTTATGGTCACGAAATTACTGATCATTTATTGTTTACACGTATTTCTCAACACTTTTATAAGAGGTTTGGATTTTTATAACACTTTTACTACAAATTATTTGTTTGAATGGTTTTATTGTCAGCGAAAGTGAAGTTCAGTCCAACCATTAAGTTATTGTGTTTTCGTTTGTATTTGAATTATGGCTGCAATTCGTATCCATTAACTCATCTATGAATGTATTGTTTCATTAAATTATTATTAATGTTATGAAATATTTTGTTTGTGAGTCTATAGAGGAAAACGCCTGCAATTCATTATATTCTGCGAATTATAGTTCATTTTATTGAATATTTGATCTAGCGAATATTGAACTCTTTGTTGTGTTCGGCGAAATACTATTCCGTGTAAAAGTTATGCTGTTTAGTCATGTTAAACTTGCTAAACAATTTATATATTCTTGAATTCATATAAACATAATTTTATACATTAAAATAATTTGATTAAAATCACCATGGTGACAAATTTTAACAATTTTGATTTAAATAATGGCACTTTAGAATACTTGGTTAATAGTTTGGCCTTAAATTAATTACTTTATTTGATTGTGCTATTTATTGCTAGATTATTAACAAAATGGTTATTATGACTACTGTTCCCCTTATTAGGCATTATGTGATTCGAATACAGAAATGATTTCATAGATTAGTTTGAATCAGGGATGCGCAAGTTCCACAACCTTAGGGAGTTCCTCAGATTGAAAAATTAGGGGTATAGGGGGTTTTTCAGGCTATACAAGCTTTGGATCAAATTAAAAGACATTACATTAAATGTAAGTGAAAATACCCCCCTATACCTCCTAATTTTTTTGTTCGAGGGGACCCCTAAAGTCGAGGACCTTGTCCATCCTTGACTTATGGTCACAAATAAATAGATTTTAATATCTCTTTGAATCACCAAGGCAAGCTTTAATCCCTTCTTTCTTAAAAGACAAAACTATATACTACGATTTATTACAAAGTCAAGGATGCCCAAGCTTTTCGGCTCTAGGGGGGGGGTCTAAAGGGTAGTTTTTTGAATTTGCCTCCAAAAAACCGAAAAAATTTTCCGCCTCGCTTCGCTCGACGAAATACACTGAGGGGAGAGCAAGGAAAAAAATTGTCACCAAGCGAAACGAGGCTGCAAACGGGTGGTGGACCTCATGAACTCAAAAACTAGAAAGATTTTTGGGCTATACACCCTTGCGCATCCTTGGTTTAAATTTAAATACAAAAATATTTTGTCAAAAATGGCATAGAATTGAAAGTTCGCAGAAAGTGAGACAAAATTAAAATTAATTTCATTTCTAAATCACTGTTTATAAGACTTTTTTATGATTTGAAATAAATCAAAAGTAATTTAATGAAAACAAAGTGAAAATGAGATTAATTTCTGAGAATTATATTTTCTCAGATATTAAATAATAATTATATGAAGTTTTCACGAAATAAGTGGAAAATAAGTGAAATTTATATCAAGTGATAAATATATTTACCAAACGAAGCACTTCTTTTACGCGTTCCCGTCGGGACTCATCACTTCTTGTGGGCAGATATCGAGCCGAAGATAATGAGATGGTGGCCAACACACAAATACCGATTAATGTCAGGGCAACTAATCTCTGGCTGAAATTGTTTGCTGATTGAGTTCTTGCCATCTCTTAAGTGATTTTGGTTTTGATTTCGAGAATAAAATCTGAAAATTGAGGTAAACAACAAAATGTATTACTTTTCGATAATTTTTTCACAGAAATTAATTTTTAAATGAATACTATTTGTGTGAAAATCAAAAACGTTTTACACTTTTGTATTGAATTGACTCCAAATAAGTGTAAAGTTTGAGTTCAAGTGATTTACTTCGAAACCAATTGAGAAAAAGTAACCATTTTTTGGGTCAATTTGTTCGACAAAATTCTAGTCCTATAACTCAAATGAAACTTATCCTGATCACTTAATTTTCAAAAATAGCAATTAAACATATAATTATAAAAAATGTTGTGATTGCTCTCAATTTTAACTTGTTTCTTGATCAAACTATTCAGAGATATCACAGATAATCAAATGATTATTTAATTATAGAACTACCCTATGATTAAAGCAGAGGATAAATGCGACAAAATTTCTTCTTAAAAATGCAAATATGTCTCAAACTTTGAATTATTTATCGCATGAGTTATGTCTGGATTTGTACTAAACTTTTCTTACTTTTGCCTTCAAAAGCCTCTAATTATAGTTATTCTGTACTTTCGGTACTGATTTTGGATTATGATTTCAAACCCAATTAAATTCAAACTCTTTTATTAATAGAAAATGTTTGATAAGTTGGGACATATATAGAGCACCGATTTATGTATGGTATGTATGGTGTGATCAATAGTTAACTACATTTAATGTCATTATCAATAAAGTCTGGTTTTGAGTGAGTCTTATATAAGTCCGAGACTTCTCCGGAATATATAAAATCCAAACTAAACTTATAATAAAATTATATCAGATTTGGTTTTCTGAGTCAACCCTAAGAATAAATAATTTAATGATTTTTTTTGTTTAATTAATAAATTGAATGCAATTTCTCTGATTATCTCATTTTGATAGACATTTGTCACACAAATTGTTTAAATTATTAATAAAAATGTTATGACTTATGTTTCAAAGCCCTTGAGATTCGACACGTGTCTTAACCAGTGAGCAAGCTAACTTTTTGTTCCGAAAACGCTTATTGTCTATTCTTGGAAATGTCCTTGAATAATAAACTCGGAATGATTTTTAACAGGAACGGCCAAGGTCGACGGCTCTAAGGGTGATTTTTTGAATTTGCCGCCAAAAAAAATCCACCTCGCTTCGCTCTGCGGCAGTGAGAGGGGTATACCTGAAATGTTAAATTTTTGAAAAATTCCAGGGGGATAATCCAATATTTTCGACTCTAGGGGGATAATCAGTCGATCCCCCTTGGCCATTCCTGATTTTTAAGATTTCGGTGACTTTTGCGTCTCAAAGTTTTCAGAGGGAAAAACTTTGACAGTAAAACCCAATCAGGCCTTATTAGACTCTCGAGGAAACCCTCCAAATTCAGACCCTCAACTGAGTTATGATAGAAATCAGGCATGGCCAAAGGGGTATAGCCCAAATATCTCCCTAGTTTTTGAGTTCGACCCAAACCCCTAGATTCAAAGCAAAACACACCCATAGGAGTCTTTTCGGAGGGTGTTTTTTCATATAAGGAAAATTCCCACCAATTTTTTCGTTCGAGGGACCCCTACCTTGGCCATTTCTGATAGAAACCAATTTTAAATAAATATAAATGAGTATTTTAATACAAATTAATAATTAATAGATTTTATTACATATTTATACAAATCAAAAGTTATATCTAATAAAAAGCAAATGACTAACAGTTTCTGGACTTAAATTTGATCGATTATCTGCAAATGTTAGCCCAGCAGAAATGGAATTTCGTTCACTAGGTAAATTTGACGTTTTTTAATGGGAAGGTGAGTGGGAGGCGAGACTGACAAAACTATATACTACATACTTCGTAAATATAGTGAAAAAAGTTTTAATAATTCAGTCAATTTTATTAATAATTGTTATATAATCGGAATTAAATAAAATCATTATAATTTGGATTTCAAGTAAATGGGTTGACCTTACTTTTCCTATATGTCTACTTTGAGATTAACTGATATATAGATTTTGTTGCTTTCAAAATATATGTGACTTTTAATTGAGCGAACATTTGTTCGATGATATGTACTGAAAATTATCGCCCAAAAAGTCACGTAATCGAAGAATAACTTACAATTGGGAACCGACTCTCTATTTGCACATTCATTATATTCGAAACAATTTTGTGTCCTATTGATTGAATGTTTGTAAAATTGTTCACAAAAAGTATAACTATATTTGAAATAATAGAATATTCTGTTGTCTCACACCAACTGAGTAATTGTTAGCCCAAAATTAAAACAAATCTCTGGAGGAGTGCACCGTGCACAATGAATACTTATACAAATTTTTTCTGTGCAATAAAATCATTGAAATATTGCCTCAAAATATATAATTTTAGGCATAAAATGTAAATTTTAGTTCTCTTCGGAATAATTACGAAATATTTTGATTTATTCAGAAGAAGAAAAAAATAATAATTATGTGAATAAAAGAAATTCAAATTTTAAGGTATTTTTTCTTTTGGCCAAAATTCTACTCTTTTGGAGCTAAAAATAGTTAAAAAAGTTTGAGTTGTATTCACAAAACTTTTATAATTGTGTTTATAATGGAATGAATGCATTGTTAACAAAGCATAAGAAAAGTCTATCGCAGAATAGTTGTCGAGTAAATGAAGAAATGTTTTTAAATAAATAATAAGATACATATCCGCTAATTATACACTCATCTAATCATCCGATGTCTTGATAACGAGGGCACAGACTTTACTTTACATGTAATTAACAATTCGCTTAAGTCTATGAAACACTTCTTATTGTCAGTCGAATGGCGTTTCATAATAATTGTCTATAATATCACTTTTGACATAATGATAATGAACCAAAATTGAAGAGCTTTTTAATATGAGTTTGGTCTAACAAGCAATAATCAAGATAAGTGCCAATATTAGAAGTGTAAATGAAACATTCATAAAGAAAATTCCACTGGTTAATCAGAAATTCTTTATCAAAATAATGAAATTTTTTTCTCTGTTGGTCATTCATAACCAGCGATGCCCAAAGGGGTTGGATTTCTTACCTCCTCTAGCTCGAAAAACTGTCATTCAAATCCGATGAGTTTTCACCCCCCCCCTAAATTTTGCCAAAAGTTTAACATTACATGTATACTCCCTAGAAATTTTCCATCTTTATCCGGGCTAGACCATCCTCGAAGCGTTTTGCTTGACCATCCATGATATTAAACAATCTCTCTCTCTCTCTCTCTCTCTCTCTCTCTCTCTCTCTCTCTCTCTCTCTCTCTCTGTCTCTCTCTCTCTCTCTCTCTCTCTCTCTCTCTCTCTCTCTGTCTCTCTCTCTCTCTCGTGCCTTCATTTTAATTCAATTTCAAGTTTAAAAAGAAAATTATTTCTTAATTTATTATCCGATAAAATACATAAACTGAGAGTAAAATTGTTGTTATTCTTAACGATTTGTTTTCGTTTTGAAGAACTTAATGAATGTGAGACCAAATAGTTTTTTATCGATTTATCATTAAGTTATCTCTTATGCTGTGCTCTTATGTAGACTCCCTTTTTGACTGTAGAGCCATAAATTTCAATTGAAATGAGAGAATATCTACAAAAGTTAATTATAAATACTTTTCATATTAAATGAGAAAAATCTTTGACTCACTTATGAATAAAACATTCATTTGATATACAAATTAAGATAAGACCAAAACAATTGAATTTTTTTTTGGAATAAATTCAAAGTTTGATAATTTTAGAGTTGACTCAAATTTATTCTACTTTTTATGGGATTTACTTTGTTTACACCTATTGATGGAAAGCCACCACAAAGTAATGACTTATTCCTGGTTTGATTCTCTGTTTACTTGTTTATTGATTGGGCGTAAAGCCGAGGGTCAGTTCTCAGGAGGGCATCGTTTTTAAGTAATTACAAAATAAGTATTATTACAAGAATTACACAAACATTTCACTATATTCCTTATAAAGTGATCATTTGAAAAGTGTGTATGAGCAAGATCACGAAATTATAGCAAAAGCTAAATAAATCCTAATATCAATTATTTTTGATTTGAATGAACTATCATCTAATATTTCAAAATTTATTACCAAATCAATTTATAAAAGTTCCTATCTTTGAAATTGTGCTAATTTGATAATTGCAATTTCCTAATGAACTTGCTTAATTTCTAGAAATTTTATTTACTTTTAACTCCCAAAAGAAATGATTGAAGTCTCATAAAACAAAACTATTCATTCATTAGTCGAAACTCTAGTTTAGAGTAGTTTTGAGCGAATATTTGTTTTTCGTGTTTAAGTCGATTGAATCACTTGAAGCGATGGTTGAGATACATATCAATTGAATGTCAGAATATCTTAAAGCCATTGTCAATGTATTGTCAATATATTACCTTTGAATGCATTGTCAGTTTTGAGAATAAATTTCAATCGAATTTGTATTTTGTTGGAAGTCAATGATACAGTAAAAACTCACTTTCGGCAAGTTCACTTAAGGTAAAATTCTGTAAAGGCTAGGCAATTGCTAGCACCTGGCTGACCCTTCCCATGAAAGTTCAAATCTATAAGCCATTTGAGGTAATTCGATAAAGGCAAAAATTCGATATAAGAAATGGGTTTTTAGACCCTATACAATATAGAAATGTATTCACTTAAGACGAATTTGTTAAATAGTTTTAAATTAAAATACAATTTATTTTTAATTAAAAATTGTTATTTAAACTTTTTTAAAAAGAAATTGACAATAAACAGTAATTAATAAACATATTTCTGTTAAATTGCCACTTATTCTTAATTTAAACAAGCTACTATCATCAATAACATTTTGCCTGTCTTGTATTCAATTGAGACAAAACTCGATAAAGGCAGACAGTTAGAATTCTCAAACGTTTGTGTCGAATGAGTTTTGACTGTATTTGTTTTCTAATCGAAAAGTTATGTTTTCAGTCGTTAACCGAAACGACTGAATGTGGACTCAAAATGATATTCGATTGAAAAGGAAATGACGTTCAGATTCAGAATATGATAAATATGGGGAAAACATCGCATTTTTTGCTCAAATGAAGTGAATATAAGATTTAAATTGAATGTAAATTAAGACAAAATATGATGTCTACTGATTATCACATCTTTTGTGAAGTTTTGTCACTATTTTTCAATTATCCCATAATTGGAGTTTTTCAAAAGTGGGTCAGTTATCTTTTATAACGAGGTTTCTATTATCCAATTCTATTACTCTTTTAGCCAATTGAAATAGAATTGAGAATAAATTGGAATTCACGCTAAATAAGCATGATACTTCAAATAGAAACGATTTAAGTGCTGATTTGATAGGAAAGTATCAAGATTAACCTGTCATATTACTCGCTTTACTGAATACCATCTAAAATATCAAATCAAATAGAAAGTCCTTGAGTTTAACTAACATGGTTACTGTTAAGGATCTAGTTAAGATCTTTCATAATGAGGTCATTGTTGTTATCTTTTACTGAAGTAATTATCGGTAAACTATTCGCAGTTTTTCGCAAAACTCTTGAGATTTATATGAATTTCTTAAGCAAAAGAGAAGAGTGAACTAACACTAAAACACTGCACCCGTTCCCTCTTTAACAGTCGTTTTCTGCATTTTTCTCAGACGACAAACATTTTTATAGGAGTCGTAAAAATATCAGTAGTTTTCAGTTTTGGTTCGCAAACAGTGATGAATAGGAAGGGATAAGAGCAGGGATGCCCAAGGTCTTCGATCTTAAAGTGG
>JAQGCS010001876.1:0-11924 GCA_034702105.1 Fuscozetes fuscipes | reverse complement strand
GTGGGGACTTGGTGGTTTGCGCTAGTGCGCAGCGCTAGCTCTAGGGGGCGGGTGGGGACTTGGTGGTTTGCGCTAGTAAAATATCAATCAAATATAACTAGTAATGTGAAAAATATCATTAATTACAGTTATGTTTATTTAAACTTTTTAATCATTAATTTTATGTAATCTTAATAGCTTATTCAAAATAAAAATTAATAGATTGTAATTACTATTATTGTAGCTTATCAATTTAATTGATAGGGAAGCTATACTTTAATTAAAAGAATATTTCAATGTGTTGTTTCAATGAGTTACCAAGGGAACAATGGGAGTATTCGAGGCTTAATAAGTAATTATTTTCAAAATAATTTATTAATAAAATTGAACAAAATGTTAGTTTTCAAATTAGCAATCTGCATTTTAATAGCAGGTAAACCCTTTATGTTTTGAAAGTTATATTAATTATTTCGCTAGATTATTTTGTTATTATTATATTTAGATTCAATTAATTGTCTCAATCTTTGCGGTGATTGGACTCAATATAAGGACATTAAATGCATTAAAGTGTTGCAGAAAAGTGCGACAGAAGAGGAGGCCCTCAATAATTGCACTCAATTGGAACAGAGCTCAACCCTTCTTACTATACATAGCAGAGATGAACAGGATTTTCTCAATAATTTGCTTGCTAAATATAGCAATATTTCAGCGAATACATGGATAGGTTTAAAATATATGGCAAAAGAGTACAAATGGTTGGATGAGACCAAGACTAATTACACTAATTGGCAAGACAATTTTGGGGATGGAACAGACCCTTGTGTTCAAATGTCACTGCTCAAACCAACAATAGGAAAATGGAGTGATGTACCTTGCAATCGATTAGGTCTTATTGTATGTCAGAAAAAACAGGACTTGAATTTGAATTCATTGAAAGATGTTTTGGAAAATATGACAAAAGTTATGGAAAACCAGAAAACAGATTTCAAAGTTGAAAACCAAGAGCTTCGAAATCAAATCAATTCACTCATCCCTTTGGGGTTTCTCTACACTCAACTCCCAAACCAGTCATCACCGCAACAGTTGTGGCCAAACATGAAGTGGATTGAAGTCACTCAACAATATTCTGGACTATTTTTCAGAGTTGAAGGATCTGGCTCAGAGCCATTTGGACAAATACAGCAAGCTAATCAATCGTGGATATCTGAAATTAAAGTTTTGACTTATCAGAATGAAAATATACCAAATCCTCAACAATTTCAACAACAATCTCATCTGATACAAAAAACCTGGAATATATTTTATCCTGGTCATTCTTTTAATCAAATGCATTTCTACTTAACCGAGGGAGAAAACAGACCACAAAACACCGCTATCAAAATATGGAAAAGATCAGAATAAACTTCAAAATTTAAATGAGTAATTTTGTTTAAATGATTATAATAATTGGACGAATAAATTCTGAGCATGGTTTATAATTAGACTCTCTCAATTTTAATCTTCATATAAATGGTCTAAAACCTTATCAAAGCAAACAAACTTAATTCAATAAATGATTATTAAAGCCAAGACAAGTTCCAGCAAAACTCTATATTACATTCCAGTTGACCATATTTATTGATATTTTATAAGTAATCAATGCAATATTTTAATAAAATCAATATCATTAACAATTAGCATGTAAAATTATTAGACAGAATCTTCAGGTACGCCATCAAATATGGTAACTAACAAATCAATGGGAGAGTTATTCAAATTCTTTGACGTTAGAGATCTTGGTAATTTAGTCACAATTCGGTCGCATTTGTCGTTATCTTCTGAGTAGTCGCCGCACATCAGCTTCAAAGTGTCGGTCAAATAACTAGCGAACAGGTTTTCGAGACCTTCTTTAGTATTCTTATTACAGCTCTTATTCCTTTCATAGCTTTGTGTGAAACAGTTCTTCATAGTATATGTGAGGCTGAAAATTGAAAGCTTGGTATTATCCAGGGGTTGACAAGGTCAACGTGTCTATTTGGGGGTTAGGCGAGTGATTGATCAAAATATTTCTAAGGGTTATTTTTCACTACATTTACGAAGTATGTTTATATAGTTTTGTCGTTTTCTCCCACCCACCCATTGTAAATTTAGTCGGAATTGAGTTTAAACCGAACTTGTTTTGAAAAAATTAGAGGGAGAGTGTACCTATGATGTTATATTTTTGGTAATTCTAGGAGGGGTAATCAGTCGATCCCCCTTGGCAACCCTTCTATTATCTTAAATGATATAAAACACTGTCTTACCAGCAAACAAGTGGTATTCTGAGCTTAATGTCTTTGACAGCAGTAATTCCACTTGAGCTTTTGATCCAATTGTTCCAGCACTTCTGGTTGTCCTTGTTGACAGCATTTCCACACTTTCCCATTTCCAGTAACTCTTTACTTCTTCGGCGAGATTTACACACATTTGAGTTCGTCTTCTCTACGAAATATATCCCCAAAGAAGTCATACGTCGGAGCAGTTTATCCATACATTTGTTGGCGTAGTTTTTTATTTTTGTCGCGTAGTTCGGGCTTTCCCTACAAAAAAAGGTCATGGGTGAAAATTATTTTAGCTTGAGCAAATATAGTTTACTTGCAAAACTTTTTCAACTCATTCTGGTTGGTCGGAAATTTACGACTCACTGCTGGGAATAAAAAGTAATCGGTAATAAAGTTATCGAACTCTTTATTATCCTTGGTGCACTGAAATTCTTGGCACATAACCGAGGTAATCGCTATTGCAGAAATTGTCAAAGTTCTAAATAATAAGGACATTCTCAAAATATAATAATTATTTTGAATCAATTATTGCCAAAATCAAAAGATTCTGCTTGCTTTAGAATTTATTGACAAATAGAAATCTTGAATTCACTGCTCCTTTTAAATCTGAGCGCATGAGGTAAGACCAGATATTTTTCGCTTAGATGTTCATGTCAGATTACAGTTAAAAACACATTTTATTACTGATATTTGTTGGCATATTCAACTTTCATTTGTATAAAAAAATGGACGCCGCAATTATCTCAGACGTCATCAAACAAGGCTGCCCAAGGAGGGAACGACCAATTATCTCCCTAGAATCGAAAATTTGGTCTTTATTGCCTTTGAATTTTTGAAAAAATTAACATTAATGGCACACTCCTCCCCTCTGACCGGCAAATTTGTTTCAAAAAATTACCCCCTAGATATTTTGTGATCAGTTACCTCACTAGAGGAGTCGACACCTTGGCCACTCCTGTTGCCAATCATTTGTTTAAAAAATTACTCAACTGGTGAAGGACAAACTTGAAAAATGACACTTTTTTAAAACAGAATATTATAATTTTTCTCAAAATGTATTAATTATTTTCAATTAATTATTTCCAAATAAAAATATAATATTCTGCTTTCTTCAAGAATATATTAAGCAAATATTGAATCCACTGCTCCTTTTAACTGTGCGCATAAGCTTATGACCAGAAATTTTTCGCAAAGATATCCATGTCAGATTAGAGTTAAAAGCTTTTTTTCACTACATTTATGGAATGTAGTATATAGTTTTGTGCCCCACCCACCATCCAACCATGCTTTCAAAAATTTTGAAAATTTGAAAGTAATTGCTGAAGACAGGTTTTAAAGCAATTTTAAAGAGAGAAGGGTTGGAGGCTCTCCTAGTCCTGTCCTGTCCTAATATTTACTGAGCTAGCTGAGAAAGAATAATGATAATAAACTAGGATGTGCCCATATTCTAGAGAGAATTTTGGCATATTCTTGGGTTAATTCAGAGAAGCAAAAAACTTTCAATCATTAATGTAGTGTCAATGATATTACTTTGATCCAAAGCTTGTTTGCTTATAATTGTTAGGATAACCTTTTTTTGTCTAAATGTTGAAGCATTTATTAATAATTCAAACGTCGTCAATCAGGAGTACCCAAGGAGGCAGCGATTGATTTACCTCCCTAGAGTCAAAAATATTACTTTAATTCCCACTTGAAATTTTCAAAAATATAACAGGTATATCCCTTCTCTTTCGCCGCCGAACTAAGCGAGGTGGCAAATTTTTCACCCCACATCCCATTTGTGTTTTTTTTAAAATTACCCTCTAGAAATTTTTTTTTATCAATCAAGTCCCATAGGGCCGTCGATCTCAACCTCAATCATCTGTCTTAAAAATAGAATCTTTAACTGGTTAAGACGAGAATTGTGAGATAGTACATTTATTAGCACAGACAGATGTGTCTTTGAATAATTTTAAAGCGAGTGTTACACATAACGTAAGAATAGCCTTAGATAGCTGACAAATCGAAAAAAACCCATGCACATTAAGTGACTGCATTTAAGAATTTAACAC
This sequence comes from Fuscozetes fuscipes, assembly GCA_034702105.1. Taxonomy (NCBI): domain Eukaryota; kingdom Metazoa; phylum Arthropoda; class Arachnida; order Sarcoptiformes; family Ceratozetidae; genus Fuscozetes; species Fuscozetes fuscipes. The sequence continues at coordinate 7,594 of JAQGCS010001876.1, read as the reverse complement.
TGAATTTGTTCAAACAAATTTTGCATGATAAAATTTCTAGAGAAACCTAACTAGAGTCTAACAAAAACTAAAATAAAAAAATAAATAAAAATCCTTATGCACTTCATAATACCACTCTACCCTGGTCATTTGGCACAGCTCCAATTTTGACTGATTTTGTAATATTATATTTCAAAGACCAGTCCTCTCAATAATTGAATCGATTTTTAATTAAACATAATTAGTATCGAATATGATTAGAGTAATAGTAAATAGACTCCATACAGTTTGATTTTTTGCTTTTCGACCTTGATCTTGCATGATGTTTGATTGAAGTGTTATTCATACATTTAGTAATAATTTTAAATTCAATTAATTTTAGTAAACTTTTCATATCAATATTTTTATTACATTATTCAATGTATGACAAACATATATCTTGTATTCAATTAACTAGGTTAATTCGAGGAGTGTTTAGAATTTTTATTCATTTTTCTTGATTATTTACTAGATATAAAAATTTATTTCAATATTTATAAATGATTTTAAAAATGAATAAAAAAGTTTATCAAAAAACTAATATATTATAAATTACTTCAAAAGTGTATTAAACAAGAATTTCTACAACTGTTGTAAATTATTTCTCTGTTATAGCTTTTCATTCACTGTTTTACCTTGATTAAACTTATTTTTTTGGTAAATTTGTTTTCTTGCTCCTTTTTTAGCCTTCAAAAATTTAAGAAAAGTAAAACTCAACTACTCTCGCCTTCTGAATATCTAAGCTTAACCACTCCCAAACTCGTGCGGTTTTCCCTCGGGGAATCCCTCCAAACCCGCTAGACCCTCATATGAAATAGTAACAAGTAAAAACAGCCCTGAATTATATCTTACGATAAGCACACCATTAACTGTTTCAAGGCTTAGATTTGATCGATTATCTGTTAATGTGAGACCAAGAGCACTAAAATTTCGTACATTACATAATTTTGTTGCAGTTATAAGAAATAGTTGTTAAGTGTGATAAAATCTAGGAAGATCTTTATTTATTGTGTTCTCAAAACAGTAGAACTGATTTTTATCTAGAGCGGGTTTTTTGATGGTTTTTTTGATAGGGAATTCCCATCACATCTGAAAACCAATCTCTAAACCCTCTAGAAACCCGAGGAAGGAGTGTTTGACTAAAGTTACCCTAGACCGACGGGATCCAATTTCGATACCTCTTTAATTTTTTAATCAAAAGAACCCAGAAAAATTTTTTATACCTTCTAATTTTTTAATCTAAGAAACCGTTTCGCGAACCTTGCCCTTTTCTGATACGGACAAGAAATTTTTATACACCTACCGCTTATATACTGTGTTTATAAGATAGATATGGTAAAATATTAAATTAAATTAGGTCCAATGAAGGCTTGTTATTAGGGAAGTACTGCTCAGACCTGTGCTAAACATGACCTACATTTTGCATATAAATACTTTCCAGTTTTAATATCAAAAATAAATATTTTATTAAAGATAATTTGCTTGTGAATATAAATTGAGCTTAAAAGTGATCAAAATTATATTGAATCGTAGAAAGTCTTAATTTACCATGTGAAAATACTAGATGTTCATAACATCTTGTTCAAATAATAAAATTTAGTGCCATTTAAAACCTAAACCTCTAAATATTTTTTATAAAGTATTTCAAAATTTTAAAAAAATGTTTTATATATTTTTAAATATTGTTATATTTGTTTCATTATCAAGTATAATTTTAAAAGTTTCAATGATTGCTCAATAATAATATATTTCCTAGGTGTTATCAATTGTCTCAACCTCTGCGGTGATTGGACTCAAAATGGAGATAAATGTGTTAAAGTAATTGAGAAAAAGGCTACACAAGAGGAGGCCCTCAATAACTGCACTCATTTGGAACAGACCTCGACTCTACTGACTATCCATAGCAAAGAAGAACAGGAATTCCTCAATAAATTGCTCTTAAAATACAATAATAGTTCTAAAAATATTTGGATTGGAATGAAATATACGGACAAAACCTATCGATGGAGTGACGGATCGTTAGACAACTTCACTAATTGGGCTGAAGATGTGGTTAGGGACGGGACTGACCCATGTGTTCAAATGTCCTTGGTTAACGATTCATTGGGGAAGTGGACAGTCATGTCGTGCAATAAGCCAGCAATGATTGTGTGCCAGAAGAAACAAGAATTGAATTTTAAAATTTTGCAAGATATAATTGAAAGCCAATCGAATATTATTGAAAAACTGAGCAAGACAGTTGAAGTAATTGAAATGACAACTGTTCCCATAGGCTTTATCTACACTCAACTCCCAAACCAGTCATCACCCCTACAGTTATGGCCAAACATGAAGTGGACTGAAGTTACAAAACAATATTCCGGGCTATTTTTCAGAGCTGAAGGATCTGGGTCAGAATCTTTCGGAAAAATTCAGCCAGCTAATCAATCATCAATATCAAATATTCAAGTGGCAGGGTATGATTTTACTGCAACAGATGGTAAGGAGCTCGATCCTGTAAACTTTGATCTAAATTCAAACACCTGGACAAATCTAAATGTTGGGGATGGGGTGCAAAACTCTATTAACATTTTTACTACTGATGGAGAAACGAGACCACGAAATACAGCCATTAAGCTATGGAAAAGAATTAATTAGGCAGGGATGGCCAAGGGGAAGGGGTCGATCTCCTCCCCCTATAATTGACATTAAAATCCGATGTGTTCTGCATTTGTGTGTAAAAACCTTTCACCATTGAAATCATCGCAATTTATAATTTCATTCTAATAACCGTGCAACAATTTTCGGCTTACGTGAGAGTCTTATGTCAAAGACCTAGCACATTTTTCACAAAAATTTTCATTCTTCAATCTGTTTTTTACTAAAATAGATTATAATAGTTAATAATAGTCTTATATTGATTCGAGTTATTAAAATTAATAAATATTTAATAAATAAATATAAACTGATTTAAATAAGTAAAAACATTTTGAATGCAATTAAAATTCTGACTTTAGATTGTAAAAAATGTGTCAAATCTAATGTCATTAAGTCTGAATTAAACTTGTTTAAAAATCAAGTATTATGATAATTATAATCAAGGAAGTGTTATTTTGCCTCATATATTTAAACACTTAATTTAACACATTTTAGAGTTGAGACTTTGGTAGTTGTGTTGAGACATAATTTAAAATGAGCTGTCCCACCCCTGTAAAGTTGTTAAAACATAACACTGCCTCATAGAGATTGCCTGCAAGGAATATTTAAACTCTCCTAGATAAAATGACTATAATTTAGTACAATATTTTTTGGCCCAAAATGAGAGCCAAATAATGAGAGATAAATAAAAATAAATGATAAATTTTGAGTCACATTTTGAACTAGACCCTAATTTGTTTGCAAATTATTTCATGCAAAAGCTTTTGACAAAAATATTTTTGGAAATGGGTGGAGAACGACAACACTATATACATAGATGTAGTAGTAAATCAGGGATGCTCAAGCTCGGAGCCTCTAGAACGAGGTCTAGTGGGTAGTAAGGTTAAAAATTTTCAAAAAAATGGGAGTATACCTGTAGACCTGAAATGTTGAAATTTTCCCTAAAATTTTTCCCTGAAAAATTCTAGACAGGGTATTGCCAAAAGTTTCTGATTCTGGAGGGAGTAAGAGGTCTACCCTCTCCCCTTGGGCATCCATGTAGTAACTGAAGTCATAGTGGTTTGAGACACAGAGAAATAAACTTGCCAAAACACAAAATCTTAATATCTTTCATATTTTAATTTATTTTTTTAAATATGAAAACAATTGAATAGAATGTAATAAAAAACTCATTTAAATCCTAAAAAGCAATTTTAATAAAGTTTTCATTTTATTGCAATTTTATTGAAATTAAAATGAATTATAAACAATAAATTTCATATAAAGCATCAGGTTGATTTGGTTTTGAGTCTATTAGAACACATTACAAAAGTGAATTCAACTACTAATGTACTTGCATATTGCGATCAATATAATGTGTGCCAAGTTAGCTTTTAATATTGATTCAAATTCAGACCTAAAATATAGAATAATTTAATTTCAAAGATAATTGTTGTATAGAATGTAATAAAAACTCAATTCTGGAAAACAATTCTATTACAACTTTTATTTTCATGGTCAGTCAAATAGTAAATGAGATATTACTACTGAATTATATTAGTTAGTATTATATTACTATTCCATTATATACTAATAGAAAACATTACAAAATTGAATTCAACTATATTACGGTCAATACAAGTTGTGCCAAGTTACTTTTTAATATTTATTCAGATTTAGAGCTAAAATTCAGAATAAATTAATAAATTGCAAAGATGAGTTTATTCCATATGTTTGGTGAATTTGATTTTTTAACAAAGCATTTTAAAGTATCTCACAGTCAGAGAGTATTTTCCGCACTTAAATATTATTGTTAAAATTTTTTTATTCTAGAGGTGGTAAGAAGTCTACTCCCTTCCCTTGGGCATCTCTGTAGTAAATGTAGCTTTTGTTATTTAAGTCATAGAGAAATAAACTTGCCAAAATACAAGATCATAATATTTTTCATATTTTAAATTATTTTTTCAAAATATAAAACTAATTTAATGCAATAAAAACTCATTTAAATTCTGAAATTTATAAAAGTTTTCATTCGATTTATATTTATTTTATTACAAATAAATTGAAAATAAATGAATTATAAACAACAAATTTCATATAAAGCATCAGGTTAAATTGGTTTTGAGTCAAACTGATACTATTAGGAAACATTACAAAAATGAATTCAACTATATTGGGTTCAATACAAGTTGTGCCAAGTTACCTTTTAATATTTATTTAGATTGAGAGTTAAAATTCAGAAGAGATTAATAAATTGCAAAGATGAGTTTATTCTCTATGTTTTGTGAATTTGATTTTATAACAAAGCATTTTAAAGTATCTCACAATCACAGAGAAAAGAACTTGGTGAAACACAAAATCTTTCATATTTTTCTTTCAGCTAATATGTGTCAATTTTTAATCATGGAACTAATAATCTTGCTAATTGTCAATGATGACGAACATGAAAATCTAATAGAACTGGGTGATCTTGGTTCTCTATTAGGTGGCAAAGAGGCAAGATTCATGATAAATATGGCATTTATGTCATATATATTTATCTCCTTGCTGTATTTAAGCCACTACCAAATAAGTGGCAATCAATGGATTTGGAAAATTGAAAAAATCTACGAACAAATCAAAACTCAATCAATAGATCAAAAATTGAGAAAAAAGGCTAAATTATTGACCAAATATTTCAAACTTATCACAATATCAATGGTTCTTGTTGCATTCATTGTTGTAACTTGCACATATTACCTTTCTTTCAGCATTAATTTCATGTTCATATATCAATATTTTCAAATAACATTTATATCAAGTTATTTATGTTCTATTATTTATCGAAACATTTTCATTACTTTTCTAATTAATCAAAAATATATTCTTATATTCAATGAAATCAATTGCGAACTCATTTCTAATATCGATTCAATGAATTCAAATGATTTGAAGTCATATCTCAACAAACATTACAAATGTTGTGATTCGTTGAAAATCGCCAACAAATATGTGAAAGTTAATTATACAGCATTTCTATTGAATATCTGCCCAATTTTGTGCTATGGACTCTATTATTTCATTTATTCCTCCTTAAATCCTTTTCTCACAATATTGGCTAAAGTATTCGCGATAATTCTTGCATGTTTGATATTTATATTGTCAATATTAATAAGCTCAGTGGATGTCGAGGCTAAGAAAGCTCTTCATGTGATTCATGGCTTAGCGATCAGATCTACTGACAATAGCATAGCTTTCCAGGTCATTTATATTTATTGAAAAATTATTTATTCATTACATTCTATATTTAATTACAGATTAAGCTATACTTCAATCGGATAACAATGTCTACGATTGGACTCAAAATATTAGACAAACCGATAAACATAGAGAATATTATTAATGTAACATATATTAATCAATATCATTCTTAATTGTAATACTTTGAATCCAGAATTTCAAATTATTTACTTATTAATTTATAGAATTATTTTAAGACTGGAAAATATTTCCTAATTTTTTGGTTATGGTACCTACTTAGTTTGAGTACCCTGCCCTTCCCTGTCTGCAAATCCCTCTGAGTCTGAAATATTGAAAGATTAATTTTTATCCATTATGTTCTTCTTTTATAAAAACACTAACTTTAATTTAATCATTTGTTTTAACAGATGATTGTCCTTTCAATGTGGTACTTTTCCATCGTTGTTAAATACAAGTAGAAAAACCAATCATTTTGAAAGATCATTTCATGTTGAAATAAATTCATATATATTTAATGTTTCTACTCATTAGAATAAAGTTTAATGATGTTTATTCAATAAAACTTAAAATGTTTATTTATTAAATTTTTATTGTTTATCATTTCATATTTTCTACTAAGATGAATACAGTCAAAATCAGTCGATTATCACAAAACTTCAATTGTTTTTCATACGGCTTACGTGGTCGGCGATAAACTTTCACATCGATTCAGTTAACTTTCAGTTACAGCGAACGCGAGTCATCATAACTGGATAGCAGTCAATAACCGCTCGTTATTTTAAAATGCATTCAATGCGTAGCAATGTTTACGACTCAACTCAACAGTTATTCTGATTTTCATTCGAATCAATCGGAAAATTTATTGCCGATCGCGTGAACCGTATGAAAAATAATTGAAATTTTGTGATAATCGAATGATTTTGACTGTAATAGGAGAAGGGATGGGATTGATACTGACATGTGGATATGTGCATTGGATAGGGATGGGGTTGAGCCTGGCCTATGAATAAGATATGAAACCATATGATTTAGAATGGGGGAAATGTGGCGGTAAATGTCCTTGGTTAGCAACTCTTTGGGGAAGTGGACAGACATGTTGTGCAAACAGCAATGATTATGTGTCAGAAGAAACAGGAATTGAATTTGAATTCATTAAAAAACTCGAAGAAAAGACTAATTCTATGATTCCTTTGGGGTTTCTTTACACTCAACTCCCAAACCAGTCATCACCGCAACAGTTGTGGCCAAACATGAAGTGGACTGAAGTCACCCAACAATATGTCGGAGTATTTTTTTAGAGCTGAAGGGTCCGGTTCAGAATCTTTTGGACAAATTCAGCATGCTAATCAGTCATCGATTTCAAAAATTTACATTATCGGATTCACGTGTACAAAACAATATTATTATTTATACATCTGATGGAGAAACCAGGTCAATCAATACATCCATTAAAAATGGAAAAGAATTTACTAAGGTAGAGGACTCTCAGCACCCCTGATAAAATTAATGATATCATTTTGAAAATGCTCAGATCATTAAATTGTCTCAGAATTCAATAGAATACTGATTAATATATTATATAAAATTTCATTATTTTCTGTATATATATTTTTATTGCACCTGAAAATCAATAAAATTATAAAATATTGAGAACAGTCACATATGACTTTCTCTAGGAACTCGACCCTGAATGAAAAATTGATTTTTCATTCAGGGTCAT
>JAQGCS010001875.1:0-11928 GCA_034702105.1 Fuscozetes fuscipes | reverse complement strand
AGAGAGAGAGAGAGAGAGAGAGAGAGAGAGAGAGAGAATCATCCGAAAGAAGAAACTGTTTAAACACTGATTAGAATCAGTGATAATAATAATAGTAATAAATATTTTGTGCACAACAGTGATAATTGTGTGAAAAGTAAAAGCATTGGCCATCTTATGGTGGCCCCACTATCTACCACTGCATTTGAAGAATGCCCTCCAGAACTGTGACTCCAGAAATTACTTCAATTACTAAATACATTCTTTCATTTCTCTCAACAAAATTCTCATTAGTTTGAACTTTTGGCAAAACATTTAGATTTTAAATTAATTTTCAAAAAAATTCAATCCAATTAATTATTTGATTAATTAATTAAAATTGGGTTTAAAAGCACTCAAATCAATCGATTTGCAAAATAATTTCCTAATGAGTAAGCCTTAGACTAACAGTTTATATCTTCGGTCAGTTATTTATTTTTATTCAAAACACACTTAACTGCAAAACAATTTAATATAACTAATTTAATAAAACTAATGAATGTATTCTAATTGTATATTAATTGACATTTAATTTACTTACTTTAAGACTAATCATTAATTTGCATAAAATCCAGATTAGATTTCAATAAAAAAGAGACAAAATTTAAATAACACTAATCATTGAGATCTCATTAGGAGTGAGTCATTACTAGAAAGACCTTATCATAATAGACCTGGAAATTTATTAATTACGTGTATGAGAGGGTCAGCCATAGGTCTTCTCAGGGAATATCCGCTATTCACATCTATTATCAGGCTAATTTTGAAGAGTATTCAAATTAGATTCTCAAATAACCACTGTCTACAAAATGAGATAGAATTTCAATTATCTCAAGTGTCTTATAAATTCAATTTCGGAGTTCATTTTGAAAATATTGGCCTAATGTGCATGTTCAAAAACGAATTTAGCAAAAATATTCTAGATTAATCGTGAAAAATGATACTTATAATTGAATTTATTTGAGTTATACTTTTATCAAAATATTTTTCTGATGAAATTTTAATCTAAAATCGATTCTCAACTCATATAACGGCTGAAAATATTTTGAATAACGAAATTAATTTCGTTTTTTATATGATTTTATTAACATTTACTCTTCAGAGAGAAGATTGTATTAAAATCCAATTTTCTAATGGATATCAACAAAAACTTAATCTCAAGATTATTTATTTTGGACCAAATATTTCGAAACATGACATGGAATGGCTAAGAGTGACATTTCCTAGTTTAAAGTCCTGATTAGTTTGTTATTTTTGGCATCAAATGAGTGAAGATTCAGTTGAATTGTTTTGATTGCAACACAAGAGAAGACCAGAAATAATTAAAATATTAGAATAATATTTCATTTCATACCTCGAATTGAGTGTTGAAAACCTGCACAAAATTTATGCATTTATTCTAATCTGAGTGCATATCAAAGGACAGGCAATCAGACAGAGAAGTCCTCAACAGATAACACAACCGAAAGATAATATGAATTGTTTTGATTAATGCCAAAGCCTATACTTAATGTGTCGACAGATTTTTAACGGACATATAATTAAGTTTTAGACATAAACACAGCACAGCACACATACAATATGCCGGCCCAACTTCCGAGAGGATGCTCAGGGCTTAGTTCTGCATCAAAACTATTACTTATTATTTGTTTAGCAATTTTTCAACGATAAACATCTCAAGTAATTAACAGGTATTTCACTAATTTACAGGTTGTAAACAATTTTTTAAAATTAATCGAGATGACTTTTCGAAGATAAATAACCAGTAGCTCGCCTACCCTGGTTATCCAGTCATTGAAGTCAAGAAGTGAATAACAAATAAAATAATACGAAATGAAGTGGAAGTAAGCGATTCATTGGTCTCTCATCCATATTAATAAGAGCTCGAGTGCAGAGCACAGCACTTAATTCAACATTGACAATTTGAGATATTCTTTCTGTTTATCCGATGAGTGCAAACCTATTGGAAGAGCACTCGAATTTGCACAGCCCTTAGAGCACACATTTTTCAAATTATCTAATTGTAACTTAAAATCCTAATAGAAATCCCAAAAAGAAAAACCATTCGAATGTTTTATTAAACAAAATGAGATTTCGAGAGAGAGAGAGAGAGAGAGAGAGAGAGAGAGAGAGAGAGAGAGAGAGAGAGAGAGACCTTATATAAGAGTATACGAATAGCTCAGAGGCACTTCCTATTTGCTAAGCGCTTATATACTAATTTTTGGCAATAATTATGCTGTTGGAGTGCATGTCGAGCACAGGGAGGCGTATGAGAGTTAGGCTGACAATCTGAGCACAGATACAATCTTTGCAATGCTTTGTGAGTCAATACAATTAAAATCTATTATATATTTTTCGATTCAAAGAAATGAAAGATAGTCTCCATTGAAGTCAACGAAAGAAATAATTGCGAAGACTCTGAAGACATGAACACAAAGAATGGAAACTCAAATCAAATAAATAAAAAACGATAATAACGAGTGCGGCGGTATTTCAATCAAATTGATGTGTCCTTCGCTCATTATATTCAATTGCAACTCCCTGTTAGTTATGACCTGATATAATCAAGGTCTAGGTCATAGCCATCAACGTCTCTACCAATTCGATAACAAATTTTTAAGCAAGATGATTAATTATCTTACTTTCTCAATTCGATTCATATCTGTTTTAGGCGTCTTTGAAAGTCAAGAAATTCCATAAAATTCAATGAAATTCGATATGATCAAGGTTGAAACACAACAAAATTCATCAAAACCAAACCTGTCATAAAATATTTATTTGTTCATGCTCAATTCTTCTCATCAAATCAGTGTTGAATTACAAGATATCTGGAATGAAATCGAGTCTAAAACATTGACCCTGCTCATGATTACTGGTTAACCCTGCACATGATTACTGCTTGTGCCTGAAATCATTCGTTAGGATTTCAAACTCGATACTCTCTTCCTGTCAATAGTTAGTATCAATTTATTTCTATATCAGTTGTGTTAATACGATCTTCAATTTCCTTTTCATCTTTAATATTATTTTCATTGTGTGCCTAAACATTATTTTTATAGTCTCTGTCTCTGCACTGAGAGCACAACGTTTTCAAAAAAATAAAAAGAGCTATAAAACTATTATAACTTTTGTTGTGCCCCGACTTAAGACCTTTGCGATGATCAGCACAAGTATGTGATGGAGAATAATAATAATAAAAATAGAGAGAAATATCTAAACCATAGGAACTCCACTGCACTCACACCACACTCTCTGCACACTTACACAAGAGATTTGAGATTTATTTTTAAGGATTTGTGTCTCATATAGTGTACGCCATATAACTTATAATAGTATTCATTGTGACAATGGTTTTGTGTAAAACCACGCGATTCTTCACTTCTCACTGTATAACAGAAATAATGTACTTATTCTTATGAAAAGCTTTTTTATTATTTCCTATTTATTTGGTTTTTCTACACATTTGTGTGCGAATCAAAAGGACCGGAAAGATTAGAGGTATTCCTCACTCATATATAGCCACACATTAGAAGTTTTCACTCAATTTTCTCTTCTCTTCCATAAAATAAAAACTAAAAGTAAAGCTCTTCTAAAGTGAATCACTTTTCAATCCATTTTCCTTAAGAAAAAAGGGGTTTTCATAGCTTTTTTATACATAATTTCCTACACTTTCCCAGAAAAGTGGTTTCTCTCCAAAGAATTTAATTCAGCACTCAATCTATTCTTTAGCTTTCAATATATCCTGAGCTAAGACTTTGGAGAATATATTGAGATATTCACGCATTGAATATAAACTCATAGCTATTAATATGATTACAACAGTTGTGTTGAGAGGCTCTCCATTTCACTCAACACTTATTTTCCTAAACTCTTCAATGATTAGAGCCTTTAAACGATTGCTTCAAAAATAAAACCAAGAAAACTAACGACAACTTTGAGGCCTAATGTCGACTACTAGTAAGTTATGCAAATATTATATGGTTATAGCGCTCCGGCATTTAGACTAATAGCATGGCTTTCCACTCGAGAACCTCAAGAGTAAAATCAGTTTAAAATTGTGGATCAGCACAAAAAATTCACTCATGTGCCTTTAATAACGTTAGAATCAAAGGATATTCACAATTCAAACCTTCAATTCTGTGCTGTGATGGCAGTTCTTTAAAAGCAACATGCACTTCTTATTTAGGCTACAAGAAGGAGCACATCTAAACCAGTGCCTGAAGAGCACAGAATCAAATGATTGATCTATTCATCATTAAATAGATTGAGTGTTTTGGGTAAATGAGCGGAATGTGTGAAACACATATAATTCCTGTGCAACTCATCAGACGATGAGAAAAACGACTGCTCTTTTCTGCCTCTGCGGATGTCTTATGGCTTAAGACAAGTCTTATGCAAAAGCATTGGCAAAGGGGTGATGAAAGTGTTTGTGTGTTTGCCCTCTCAAAGCTCTCACACATACAATCGACTACTGTCTCCCCTTTGAAGAAAAGGCTTCATTTACGCTCCATTTCACCAATAAATTAATTTTAATTACCACTAAAACAGTTTATTCTTCAGATATTCCTCGCGTACAACAAATTCCTGTTTTTCTTCACTTTGAAAGAGATTTTTATTTGCATTTTAATTAAAACACTTTTTGCAAACAAAAAAGCCTTTCAATCAATTTGTGAAAAATAATTATAACAACTTTAATGTCATCTCATATGAGACTAAATATAAACTTAGGAATCGAATCAAACTTTTTTTATGTCCTTAAAAAGTTTGCCTCAAACTTATAATAAGAAGAAATTCCTTAATATTTGTATTCAGGGCTGTGATTATGAGAAATGACCTTTTCTTCAATATTTTTTCATTAATATTTAACTATTTTTTCTTAATTTTAAGCAAAAACTATAAAAAATGTTTGTTTGAGTGGAAAAGAAAATATTTTGAAGACTATGAGAGAGAGAAATGAACGAACAAAATGATTAATCTTTTAAGAAATTTGATTCAAAAAAGTCACTCAAGTCTAGAGAGTGGAGCAAATGCTGAGTTGAAGTTTGAAGACCGAGAACTTCAAAAAACTGTAGCTCAGGAGCACTTCTTACTGGAAATTATCGAACAGAATAAGTGAAGAGTACTTACTTAAAATCTTTGCCTAATTTATCATTTATCACAAGTTTGAAGAAAATTAAAAATATGTTGTTTTTACTCATCTCTCTCTCTCTCTCTCTCTCTCTCTCTCTCTCTCTCTCTCTCTCGACTTCAAACTCAATTTGATGCTCAAAATTGTTAAAACAGATCATTACTAATGTTGTAAATCATTGTCTTTCCGTCAAATTTATATATTTTTACTTCACTTTCAAACTATGAGTTCAGGTTTTTTTCGATTCGTAATGACTGCAGACAGACATCAGAACTACAATCGAATGATAGTATTATTTATTCATTTGATTTGAAATAATAATTTACTTCAGAATCGATGGCCTTTTGCTTGACTTTGTTCGTAAAAATGAAGGAAAAGGAGAGGGGATAGGGATAGTACCGAACTGACAGCAAATATTATGTTTGTACTTCACTATCAAATTGGGAGAAAAAAGAAGAAAAAATGCGATACTTTGATAGTGTGATATGTGTTTACCTCAGCACTCAGATCAGGAACTTTGACATGATATCAAGCCCTCAGAGGATCGGTCTGAGTGGTGGTGGTGTGAGTGCAATGTTTCTAGTCTAAGGGTATTGCATATCATAAGCACACATTATGTCAAAAAATAAATGCATTGATGACTACAAACTTTCAAAAGAGCACAAAAATAAGAGTAGATCTGCACAAGAGATCCACATTTGGACATAAAATGATATTTCAAATAAAAACAAAACAAAAAACAGAGGAACGGAATAAAACAGATCATAAAAAGCCAGAAATAAATAACAACATTCAAGAGAAACATCTGAAGAATATCCAGATTTAGAGTACTATTCGTGTTATACAAGACATTCACCGAATGCTAGAAAACACTAAACCCTTAAACAGACTCTACTTTTGCAATGCTTTTAGAGACGGCCAACGAGGGAATGACAGACCAATTCAATGCCATTGCTCTCTATCTAACCTAATATTCTTTTCCTTTATCTTTCATTGTCATAGAATTCTATTATTCCTCTCTCTTTCTGGTCATCTCTGATAGTGTTGTGTAACCAATATTTTTATGGCAAAAAACATCTAACACTGAGTTGAGTTCAGTCTCTCCTCTCTAAGGGTGAGATCGGATCTCATTCGGCATCAGCTGAAGAGATCTCTTTTGCAATTGAATAACACGAAAAGCCAAGAACTGATCAAATCTAAAATACAAATGCCTTTCTCTGCGACTCTAACTCACGGCTAATGATCTCTTGTATTGCAGTGAAAAACAATATAACGAACAGAGAGCGAGAAAAGTGTTGAAAAAATTGCTTTTATTTCTATTTGAGTTATCATACATACGGGTGTTGCACAACAATGAACCGAATTATTTTCGTATGCCTTTCCCTTTTATTCCGTAATAGTGGTCTTGTACTTCACTGATGAGTCCAATGCCTTCCCATTCACTCCCTTATGTTGTGCTCTAATATATCTCATATTCTCAAACATTAAGAGTTAGGGATAAACACGAAAACAAATTCATCGACACATCAAAAATGCAAAGACTTTGCGTCTCTGTTCCCAAACCCCTCTTTTCTGTATTACTAATCATTGATGGCTACACTCTTTCCACTTAAGACCTCTTCGCAAACGAGCAAAAAGTGAAATGTCTGACCATTAGACCAGTGGATGGCATCGAGAGGACCAATAAATAAGAGCTTCACTCAAATGGTGTAAACATTGCATTAAAGCTATTTCTTTCGTTAATGAAAAACAATTTTCTTTGGATATCATCTAAGAAATTGAGTTTTTAAACAAGTTTTAGCTCAGAATATATCAGTGAAGGGAAGAGCAATGAGAAGAAGAAAATCAATAAAATGAAATCTTATGAAATTTATTCGAAAATAAAACTAACTCTAATCTGAGCATTAATTTGCAACTTTTTTATTAAATTAATTAAATCCAATTATAGCAACAAATTTGAATAAATTTTCCAAAAATGCCAAAAATTCAATCAAAAGGAATTTCAAAACCTTTCGTAATAACTTAAAACCTGAACGATTAAATTGAGAAAACTTATTTTAATCAAGATAATTGTTTTCTTTATCTCGTAATTTAATTTAAACCCTTCTTTTGAAAGCATTAGAGTAAAAGGTATTAATTCCTGGCTTAAGGCTTGGCTTCAATTTTGTTAACCGTCTGTTCTGTTGTCTCATATAAAACGAGAATAAAGTGAATCAAAAGTCAAGGCATAGAAAAAAGCATTTCTTGTGTTTAAAAGATATTAAACGCCAAAAGAGACGAAACAATACTCGAAACGCATCGCAAACCCTATAATAATAATAGTAGTGATCACTGAAAGACTTTACTCTAAATTGGGATTTATATCTAGAATCAAATTGAACAGAGAGCTCTACTCGTGGGGTGACCAGCATAAATGAACAAGATGCTTATTTAATGAGCTTGCTTAAAGCATTGAAAAAACAAATCTGATTTACTGACTTTACAAATTCAATCATCAAATGGGGTCGTCGAACATTCCTAACATGGTATTAAGCCCAACTAGGTTCTCGATCGATAAAGTGGACAAGTGCTTGGTTATGGTGTGCTGCTGTCAGACGACAGGAGCAAAATAAAGATGAATGACATTCAACACAAATCGTTTGAAATACAGGCATAAGTAAAATAAGTAAAATAAAGAGCAACAGAACATACAAAAAGACCAAAAGATATTTCGCTGTTTTACCAAAATTGCACGACTTTTTGGCATTTTTTCTATCATGGGTTTTTTATGGTGAAATTACTTGTTTCTCTGTCTCGCAATCTTCCGTTCATTTGTCTTCAGGGATAGTAAATTAGAGCCAATATTATAAATAATAAAATATAATAAATTTGAAGCATATATTAAATGATAATAAACTGATTGCTTGTTGGATATCGGGCTTATTTTTCTTCTTATTACTCTTTGACATTCAAAATATTTGGCGAAAATGTTTTCCAAATCAAAAATAAAAGACAAAAATTGAGATTTTCATAGAAAAATGCATTTTTCTTCAGAGTTTTGGTCGTTTCTTCTTCTTATAAAATACTAAATATGATTAAAGCATGAAATAAATTATTCGCTGTTAAGTAGAGAAGAGTCAGTCCCTCAAAGATGAAGAGATGGGGTCTTCCTCTATCTCAATAATTAAAGGTATAAAATAAGCCATTTTTATGCTCCGCTTCTGATATAAATGATCTGCAATTCATTCAAATTTTTCTTCAGTCACTTATTTACTGCAAAAAACATTTAACTCTAATATAAGTAATCGATTTTCGCAATCGAAGAGTAAAAATATAATTTAGAGTAAAGAAAAATAAGAAACAAATAGTATATATTCTTTGGCGTCAATTTAATAATTATTTCAAATCCTTATCCAATATTATTAATGATTTTAATGCGTGTGTTATATAACAAACATATTTTCACTGCTTTTCAATCCAATACTAAGTATCGGTTAATAATAATTTTGTGCTCTTTTTCTACCATCAAAATGATTCATATTTTGTTGAACTGAAAAAATTGTATCAAACGATACAACTGTTAAAAAAATATTTGAATCCCAACCCAAACAGGATTCGAGTTATCGTAGAACTTGTATCTAATAAACAATATTTGGGTTTTGGAGAAACACATATTTTTCAAAATATAATACAATATTGTGTTGTATTGAATGTACTGACCATCAAATACATGTCAAAGACTCTAAATCCTCCTCTGATTCAGAATAACCATTGAAAATGAGTTTTCAGTTTCTTCATAAGAATTGATACGAGATTTGCAATCGATAAAAGACTACTATTTTCTCAAAAGTATTGTATTTAAATAGCAATCAATGTATTGAAAAACCAAATATTCACATAAGACTCGTACCAATAGTGAGGTAAACGATTCCTCTCTACTCTACTGATATCATCATAAGTTTTGGTGAATCCGTTTTCTCAGACGAATTTCTTTTCAATTTCTCGCAAAAACATTATATCTAATAATCAAATTACTATACTTTTACTCAATTATTACTCAACTAAACTATAAATTGAAAGATTTCTCCGTGTGTTTGATTTGGCTCTTGATATACAATACCGACCGGTCTATCAGCGGATGAGAAATGAAGTTCTGCTTAAAAATATTCAGTGCTTGAATTGCGAGAGGAAATAGAGGGAAATTATATTCAAATGGCATAACAGGTATCATTATTAGATAAAATTTCAATTTTATTATGCTCTATGAAAAGGAGACGGAAAATGAGTCATTGAAAAAGTAAATTCGAGTACATTTACAAACAAATCAAATATTGAATATGTATTCAAATATCGATCAGAGACTCCGGAATCCAATCATTACATAATTCAATATTTATTTTATTTTCAGAAAATAATGCCTTAACTACACATCAAATTATTTCGATAAACTATTGCAAAAATGTAATGAACTCATACCTTGGATACAAAAAGAGCAATGAAATTGAACTGAAAAATATGCGAATAATTCCTCACAATTACCTCTTTATTTTATTTGGGATATGTTAATGAACTTTCAAAATTAATTACATATTCAGTGGATTTCTTAGCAGAACAACAGTGGGTTTATAATAACAAGATTAGAGTTCAGTAGAAATTGTTTTATTATTATTTATTATTGATTTTGCGCTCATTTATATTCTATATTTAATTTAATATAATACTATCCATGAATTTCTTAATCTGGAGAAGAAATTAATTCGAATTTTATTCTTATTTGGGATATATTTTCCCCCTATGTCTAGGAACAAATTTTCGGATAATTTTTTTATTTCATTTATTAATAATTTATTATTTATTTCTCTCGACTATCGATTAGAAACTAAGGGAAAAATAACTACTGTTATAATGAAATGACGAAAATAAATATATTTATAAATTTTCTCTTCTATTTAACAAACTTATCGATTGATAAAAACTGGATATCAGTTAATAAAAGCGAACTTAAAAAATAAATAAATAATTATGAAAATAATAATCAGAGAAAATGATTAATCAGTCGTACCCATGGATAGGGATGGCACAGGTATGCATAAAAGTGTCTGTTTGCGAAGAGAGCCAAAAATTTATTGCATTTCCTCAAAGTATCGCAAAATACCAAACGATTTAAGATAACAGTCCTCACCAGTGAAGTCATTGAAGAGGCCATTGAATTCTCAGATAATTTCCAATAAAATGCCATTTTTTATACCAAAAGCTCACAAAATACTATTTTCAGAAATATATTCACATAACTAATGATTAAAATTTGATTCTTAAAAGAATTCCTCTGAAATTATGGTCAGAATATCAGCTCAATTATATCAGTGATAGCAGGGCTATGGTTCCAAATTAAGGCAATGGAATTAAATGGAATAATTTGTCGTCAATCAAGTGATGTACCGGCAATTCCTGTCTCTAATTCTGTGCATAGGTTTGATTTCCTCTTATAATATGTGAACTATTTTGCGATTAATTCAATTGAAAAATACCAAACATTTTGGAAGACAAGACACAAAAGTAATGCTATTCTCCCAGAAGTAGTGTTGACTTAATTCAGTTAAACATCGCTCTGACTATTCTATTGGTATCGATAGGGGGAAGGGATGAGAGAATGCGTTCAGTCATTCGCTTGTAAGCAAATCATTGCTAACTTAATAATAGAGCATAGAATACAGCAAAAGAATCGAATTATTTTTTCTGTTGTCAAACAATTCTCTATCCCTTTCCTCTCATCCGTCACTGCATTTATCTATCGATAAAAAGAAAAATTTTGATCCGAAGCACAAGAAATCTATTACTTTCTCTTTTATATAACAAATATCTTTGGTATGGATTTGTAAACATTTGTTAGTAAACAATAAATTTCTTATTTATTTATCTTTTATTGTTTGAGTTATAGTTCGCTTCTTTTGTATGGAAGATATGCCGATCATATTAGAGAAGAAGTGATTACTTCGGCAAATGAATCCAAAGGCAAATAGTGTTCAGTGCAATGGTTGGGCCCATAGGCTGTAGCCATGCGTTACAACTGATATCAAACAGACATTGACAGCGAGAAGAAGTCTTTTCTGACTCTATTCTTGTTCTGATATTTTATGTGTTTCGACAAAAATGTCGAAACATTGGTTTATAATGTATTTCTCTCTCTCTCTCTCTCTCTCTCTCTCGGCTGCCATACATTTATACTTACATTTAGTGAACACAACTATTATATAAAAGACAAAAATCGATGAAATGACAGGACTCTGACTAACTGACACTCAATGGAAGCCAGTCCTGAGTGAGACGAAGAAAACCTCTAAATTGAAATAAAGGCATCGAAAAAATTGTGTCTAAACATAGAGTGTGTGAATCAATGAGAAAATTGACGAAAAACGCGAAACGAAAGTCAATTCAGATTATTGTTAGACAGGACTCGAGCTCTTCACTAACATTAGGGCACAGAATCACTACTGCCGGCGATGAAGAACAACACAAACCATCAGTAAAACGCAATGAAAGTCTAAATTGAAGGCATAGGCAAACATGTTTATGCTTCTGAATAAATAACCAGGAGAGACGCTAATCTAATAGATCTTTGAAATCTTTGAAATCTTTATTTATCGATTCTATCAACAATTGTTGATTTTCATAGACATCGGATAATATACATTACTATACAAAAACAGTAAAATCAGTCATTTTGTGATAAAAATTCTCTACATTTGTCTTTAAACACTTTTAGGTCACTTATTAATCTAAGATCTGGAGGAATACTGTTCCAG
>JAQGCS010001874.1:0-11930 GCA_034702105.1 Fuscozetes fuscipes | reverse complement strand
CAAAAGCGACAAATCTGTGAATGGGTTGACACCGAATGTACTCAAAGAATCAAAAACTTGCGGATCAGATGTCTTACGAAATGGCAATCAATTCAATATGAGTAAAGACAATAGAAAGGGGTCTAAAGGACTTCATAATTGGATAGCAGTCGATAACCACTCGTTGTTTTCAAATGTATTCAACGCTTAAACAATGTCTACGACTGAAGGCAACACTTGTTTTGATTGCCATTAGACTTATTCTGATTGTCATTTGTCTTTCGCGTGAAGGCTATGATTGACAATTGTCTTATTCTTACCACAGTATGTCTTTTACTGTAATACCATTCATTTCGATGATTCAAATGGATTGAGATCTCATTGATTTGAATCTTATCTTTGGAATATCTTCTATCCAAACGACTCAGTTGTGTGAAACATAATCGAGGCCAATCTGGCATTACCCATATTGTTCGATACCATTTGGTTTGAGGTAGTTTCACAATTTTTCCTTGCTTGTTGATAACTGAGATATTCATTGAAATTATATTTAATTGCTCAATGCTGATTTCATCAAAAATCTGCTTTAGTGGTACTTGCTCATCTCTGAGAAGTTCTTGATATTCTCTGAACAACATTTCAAAACGGTAATGTTGTAGTTTGTCGTATTCGGATTTTGCCTCTTTGAGCATTTTAAAAAATTTTGAGTTAGTATCATTGTATTTGGGGAATTTTTTGGCGAATCGTTCAATAGACAAGAACCATGGTAAACATATAGCAATGGCCGGCAATTCACTGAATTTCAATCTCTCGACTCTATTGTCTGAAACTGTTTTACCGCTCAAATAGACGGCAAATAGTTGTGACGTTTGGTATAGAAATCCAGTTATACTGAATGTCCAGTAAATTGCTTTCAATGATTTTACAAAATTTATTTTCAAAATTAACATGTTAATATCTAATATCAGCGAAACAGCTTTACTAAATTGAATAGAAAATATATTTTTGGGTATTGTTTTTAATCTTGTATTCTTAATTTTGAATGAAATATATTAATTTATTATATTAAAATATTCTTGTTACAAATAGAGAATAGTATGTTTAGATTAATATTAAATATTGATTTTAATTGACATAACAGATAAATATCTGTATTATTAAATTGGAAACAGTACTAGGGCGTTTTATTTTAATCTAGCTAAGCAAAAATGATTACATATTCTTTTCAAAATTTGGCAAACCTATATTGATTAATCGATTGAAGTAATATTTATTTCCCTAGTTTTCTTATTAAACTGGTAAACACTCATTTTTTGAACATTTTTACATTCAAAATTATCATGGGAACAGATAAATTTTTGACCTAACATTTAAAATTTTTGAATGATATAAAATTGAAATTAAAATTGAGACTTTGGAATTTAGAAAAACCTTCAGGGATGACAAACACAGGGAGGATCAGGGGGTAAATTAGAGTGTGATGGTTTAAAAATCGCAGAGAATTAAAAAAGTTTATTAATACCACTCAATAGGATTAAAACACATAATCCCAACCAAATACCCAAAAGCCCGCCTAAACTGGACACTAATTCAATAAAATTCATTATTGGTCTATGCTCGATTATATAGTCAGGTGGGGTGTCGTGGATCAGTTTAAGGCCATAGAACTCTCTTGGTCTCCACCAAAGTTTCGAGACCTTAAAGTCATACTGTATTTCAAAACAATTTTTTGGACACATTTTCTCGACATGAGATAAAAGTTGATATTGTTTGTACCAAGCACAGGCAGATTCATTGAATTTAAGATTGTTATGGTTACAAATGGGTAATTCCCAATATTCTTTTATGTTTTCCTCTCTATATAATAAAAAGTTGTTTCTATTATTTATACATGTGATCTTGCATAATTCGATAAGTTGATTGGTAATGCATTTTGTAATACAATCACTTCTTAAAGAATTTTCATATATCTTGCAATTTGTGTTATAGGGAGAAGGCATAAGTGTTGAGTGAATTTCCGTGTATTTGATTGCATTGACTCTTGCATGCTCAATTTCTTTGAATGTATCTTCTTCAAAATAACCTGGGAGAGTATTTGCTGAATGCAATGATATAAATATTTTCCCATTAAATAACATAAATAAAGAGTTGGAATAATCTTGGTATTTGTGCTCGATTTGTATCAATATTTCCTCGATTTGAATTTTATAATCTTGGTATTTATCATCTAATTGACTGAATGCTGTGAAACATAACTTAGTCAATGGCCCGAATGCTACAATTGACCTGAACCATTTAATATCATATATAGAAACAATATCACCATGCTTATCGAAACCAGAAATATTAGTTTCGTTAATTACTAAGTGATCAATGCTAATTTTATTAAACATTTCTTCAATTGATGGATTCTTTTCTAAATAAGCAGAGTAAAATTTTCGTAAATATTTACTTTGTTTTGGATTCCAATATTGATCCCATTTATCCTTGGCACTAACCTTTAAATATTTTCTGAATAAATTTTCATATTCTGGGTAAGTATTTGCAAATTTTTTGAAAGAAAAGAAAATGGGCAAGCATATTGTAAGCGCAGGTAAACTATTCTGAGTTAATCTCTCGACCCTTAGGCTGACAATTGTTTCGCCACTAAAATAAACTTTGAAAAATTGTAAGCTTTGAAATAAAAATCCAAATGTGCAGATCACCCAGCTTAAAAATCGTAAATCCTTTTTCATACGAACACGATAGTTACATGAATCTATTGAATTGTGTGAGGATAAGTATTGCTTGGTGTTATTTGATCTTGTTCTTAATTTATGAGCCTCACATTTAAAAAGACTTCCAAATATTATAATAAATAATTTATAAACGTTAAGACCTAGCCACATTCCAATTAATCCACCCAGATTTGAGTAAAAATGTGTTCTTGTCATTAAAGCTCTGTGTTCAATAATTTGATCAGGTTTATTTCCATGAATAATTCTAAGACCAGTTTCTTCATAGCTTTTGAACCACCCCTTTTCAAGTATATCAAGTTCAAATTGGATTTCATTGCAATTCTTCTGGCACATTGAATCGCATTTGGGCTGTGCTATGGCTTGATTTACCTTAATGCAATCAAGTTCGTTTTGGTTCAATAATCTATGATTGCAAAAGGAATAGTTCATATATCGATAACTATTATTCTCGTCGTATAACTGAAAGTTATCAAGCTCATTGAGACAAAAAATTGAGCAGGTTCTGATCACGTGATCTGTCATACAATCTGTTATACAAATGCTTCTCATATTACGTCGGATGTCATAGAACTTACATTTTGTCAAATAAGGAGGCGGTAAAAGTCGATTATGTATTTCTCTATAACTGACCAAGCTACTTCTTCCATTTATAATTGTGTGAAAGTTTTCTGCATTAAATGTTGGATAAGTGTTATGCGAGTGAAGAGTGATATATATCCCGATTATGCCATAAAATGATTTGTGAAACCACTCATTTCGGTGAATAAATTTGATTCTAATTTCCTCGATTCTAACCTTGCGACCGCCTGTATGTATAAATTGTGTGAAGCACATTCTTGGCCACTCATAATCCGGCAATATTGAACGCCTCCATTTAGTTTCATTAATATAAATAAATTTTCCTTGTTCATTTATTACAGATATGTCCATTAAAACAATGTTAAGATTATCAATGCCAATTTCATCAAACATTTTGCCAAGCTGAACACTTTCATTCCAAAATGATGCACCAAACTCTTTGTGGAGTTCATATAGCGCTGCACCATGCTTCTTGTCTTGTGTCAATATGTCCTGCCTGACATGAAAGAGGAAATTAGTAGCTGATTCGTTATATTTTGGGTAAGCCTTGTTAAATTTTTCAATAGACAAGAACCATGGTAAACATATAGTAATGGCCGGCAATTCACTGAACTTCAATCTCTCGACTCTATTGTCTGAAACTGTTTTACCGCTCAAATAGACGGCAAACAGTTGTGACGTTTGGTATAGAAATCCGAGTATAATTAAACTTGGGAAGAATATTTCAAAGAGCTTTTTATACAATTTAACATTATTTTCAACCATGTTTATTTTAGCGTTTATTACAACTTTCTGCAAAATACATTTTTCTAATGATCTGAAGTACTAAAGGTATGTAAAAATTAGCTTAACACATAATTGGACAATTTAATCTAAAAATAAATTATTATGTTGATAAATTATATTTAATAAGCAGAAAATCAATTAATCATTAAAGAATTTTCTCACGTGATTTGTATCTCGTGCATTTAGAATAATAGAAGCGATGTAAGGGTAAGAGATAAAGATCTTGCCAAATATTTAAATAATTTAAAATAATTCCGTATAAAGTATTTCAGAATTCTACATCTATTAAAATTATCTCCCAATAATCATCTCTGACAATCTCAAAAACCCTGTATTATGAGTATTATTACTTTGAAGTTATCATGGGAAAGTTATCATGACAGATTTAGCCTCGAGAGTGTTTCCAAAATAGTTATGAAATGAATGAATGATATAAAGTGAAAATACTATTAATAAGTTTTTGTAACTAATAAAATGTTGCGTAACTTTAGAGAGGGTCAGATTTCACTATTTTGAATCACCATAATGTCTTCCTTAATATAGGCTAAAAATATATGGGTGCAATTACAGAATTAATAATCAGAATTCATCGATAAATTTTATTTAAAATCGGAAAAGAGTCATTTTCTGATCAAAATTGCCAAAAAAATGAACAAGTGCTCTGCTATACTTAAAAGATTAGATATCGGATATGATGGGAAATACCACACTCAATAAAATAAGATAAGGTTAAGAAATAAATTTATGTTATATTAGTATGAAATTACATTTGTAACCCTTTACAATTTTAATTAAGCGTTGACCTGGTTTAAATAATTAAATATGAGATCAATATTGTGCTCGATATTAGTTGTGGTTTCATTAGTGAACGCAAACGTTTTCTATGATTTGAGTAA
Source organism: Fuscozetes fuscipes (assembly GCA_034702105.1). Taxonomy (NCBI): domain Eukaryota; kingdom Metazoa; phylum Arthropoda; class Arachnida; order Sarcoptiformes; family Ceratozetidae; genus Fuscozetes; species Fuscozetes fuscipes. The sequence goes on along the minus strand of JAQGCS010001874.1, from coordinate 6,952 downwards.
AGAAGACTACAATAAAGTCAAGGATTCGCATAATTTCACCGGAAAAGTAGTTTTAGTAACCGGTTCCAACTCAGGCATTGGAGAGGGTATCGTCAAACTGTTCTCTCTGTTGGGCGCACAGGTAGTGGTGACGGGTCGTAATGCTACTACTGTGAAAAAGGCTGCACAAGAAGTCCAAGAAATGTCACCAAAGAAGCTCAAGGTAAAAAATTTTGCAATCATTGAGTCAATTAAAATGATTTTACTCAGCCTTTGGAAGTGGTCGGGGATGTGACCAAAGCTGAAGACTTGGAACGACTGGTAAATGAGACGATCAAAACATATGGAAAGTTAGATGTGTTGGTCAACAACGCGGGAATCGGAACTATTATAACAATTCAGTCAAAAAATTTTATGCAAACCTATGACTCTATTTTCAATACGAATCTGAGATCTGCGGCACAGCTCAACCATTTGGCGGTTCCTTATCTCTTGAAAACTAACGGATCAATAGTTCACATTTCAAGTATCGGAGCCATTTCACCGGTGATATTTCTTTTATAACTAGCATAATAAACTACAATTATTTTAATCTATATTTTATCTTTTAGCAAGCTTATTTTACTCCTTATAGTATGGCAAAGGCGGCAATGGATATGATGACCAAATGTCTGGCATTGGAATTGGGTCCTTCAGGGGTCAGAGTTAATAGTGTCAAGTAAAATATTCTATTTAGTAATGTATAGCGATTCTAATCTGATTAATTACAATAGTCCAGGCGCAACTGAAACCCCTCTATTACCCTCCTCGCTGGTAGATATACTAGCCAAACAGACGCCTCTCCGAAGAATCGGTAATGTGTTGGACATCGCAAAGGGTGTTGTCTTTCTATCTACGAGTGACGCCTCGTTCATAACTGGGGCTAATCTGGTCATTGATGGCGGTCTGGTATACACTCAACATCTGATGTAAAACATTTACACAAAACTCGAAATATTAAATGATTGACAAAACTAAACTTATTTAATACATTTGGTTGGAATTCAAAATAAAATAACAAGTTCAATTTTATTAACAATATTAGAAATATGTTCGAGGAAATTGGCATTGACAATTTAAACGTTATTTCTATATCAGTAATCAGTAATCGTGGTTTTGTGAAATTTAATCAGACAAAATGGTACAGGTCAATATTGCCAGGTGTTGAATGGCCAAGAATGTGCTTCACACATATTACTCATCATGAAACATCTTTTTTCAAAGACCAGGTACAGGTGAAAGAGGTCACAATCAAATTAAATCACAAAAATGAATGGTTCCACAAAACGTTTTATGGAATCACCAAGATTTATATCATTCTTCACTTATCCAATACATACCCTGATTATAGTGATGTAAACTTTCATCCAATAGAAATTGAAAAATTTAATTCGATCAAGTACAGAGAGATTCACAATCGACTTCTACCTGGCCCTTATTTGACCAAGTGCAACAAATATGACAGAGAAGGGAAAAATATGAGAAGCGATTGTATAACAGAGTGTATGACTGATCACGTGATTAACAACTGCTCAATCACTTGCGTTAATGAGCTAGATAATCTTCAGTTGTACAGAGAGATCAAAATTAAGAAATATGAAAACTACCCTTTCTGCAATTTCAAAATATTGAATAAAACTATCCAGAACTGTATTAAAGTGAGTCAATCAAAAGCAATGATTAAATGTGATTCAATGTGTCCGAAGAAATGCTACGAAATTCAATATGAATTAGAACACACAGGGAAAATAAATTTGCTTGATGACTCAGATGAAACCATTATAAGAATCGCTCACAACAGCAAACTTGATCAAATAATTGAACATCGACCTTTGATGACAAGAACAGATTTTTATTCAGGTCTTGGCGGTCTAATCGGGATTTGGCTTGGCATGAGCATCTTCAATCTTGTGAAAATATTTATCAATTACATTTTTGGTCGTTTCTTTAATAAAGCTAATCGCAACATGCAACAATCAAGAAAGAGACATAATGTCTCAAAAATACACATTAAATCAGACAAACAAGTTAAATTTAAAGATGATCGAGGTGACAATGTAAGACTTGTGAGAATATGTTGCTGGATGATTTGTTCCATTGGGTTCTTATTTCAAAGCTCACAGTTTTTGAAATTATATATCAGTGACGACACAATTGTTGACATCAGAATAGAGAGACTGACACAGAATAGATTACCCGCCATTACAATATGCTTGCCCATTTTCATGTCATTTGAAAAGTTTGCAAAAGCCTACCCGGAATATAAGGGGATTCTTAATGACTATTTAAATGTGAGTGCTCAAGATAAATGGGACCAGTATTGGAATCCAGTACAAGAAGAATATTTTGACATATTTTACCAAGCATATTTAAAAAGGAATCTTTCAATTGGTGAAATTTGGTTGGAATTCAAAATAAAATAACAAGTTCAATTTTATTAACTAATTGCAAATTATCTCATTTGAAGATTTTAAATTATTTTATAATTATTTATTTTATATATTCGTTTAGATTTCAAATCATAATGTACTTGCTATATTTGCAAATGAAAATTACTTTATTTAATTAAAATCGTCTATTTATAAAGAATTTAATTTAAGACAAGGAAAAGTAAATATTTGAAATAAGACTACAAACACCCATTTTTCAAAAGGAATAAAGTTGGTTTTCACCCAGCAAATACTGATACAAAGCAATAAAGTCTTTATTTAAAAAATAAACAAGTTGTTTGTTTATTACGAAATTCATTTGAATAGCTGTTTTTTCGGTTTTTTGGCAGCAAATTCTAAAACTACCCTCTAGCCCCCCCCCCTTTAGAAAAATTTCCACCCTTGCAACTCTGGTTATTAGTTTTTATTTTTTTCATAAATTTGAGTTTAATAAATTTTAGAAAATTGTTCAAGAAATATTTTTCTATAAATACTATGGTGATACAGTCTAATCAGTTTGATGAATCAAAATGATCCAATACGTTCCAATTGTGTATAAACAATAGACCCGCACACTTTATTTGGTAGGTATTGAATCTTTATTAAACAAAATGTCACAGGTTGAATCTAAGAATCTCGTGATTACCATAAAAAAGGTTACAAGGTCGTTGATTACAAAAGCGAATAGTGTTAATTTATAATAACAACATAACTTTCTGAAATAATATCAAAATAATTAACAGCAACTGTAAAAATCGATATAGATTATTATATCAAGTATAAAGAAAGTGTGCCGATCAATATTCAGGAAAATTACCTTGTTTTTATCAATTAAACTACACATTTAGATGACTTTCTATGCAAATGCTAAATAAATAATAAACCTTCTATGAAAATGGTTGAAAATCACCATACACAGCTATTTAAAAATCTCTTCAGAAAATTTTACTGGACACTTAGTATAATTGGATTTCTATATCAAACATCACAACTGTTTGCCGTCTATTTTAGCGGTAAAACAGTTTCAGATAATAGAGTCGAGAGATTGAAGTTCAGTGAATTGCCGGCCATTACTATATGTTTACCATGGTTCTTGTCTATCCAACGATTCAGCAAGAGGTACCCGCATTATAGAAATATAAGCTCAAAGTTTATTGAGCTTGTCAAAGAAGCTGAAATGAAAAATGACGAAATTGATGAAGTTCTTGGTACAGCCATTTATGATTTTCATCACAAATTCCAAAGATTGTTTTGGAATGAACTTGTTTCATTTAGAAATATGTTCGAGGAAATTGGCATTGACAATTTAAACGTTATTTCTATATCAGTAATCAGTAATCGTGGTTTTGTGAAATTTAATCAGACAAAATGGTACAGGTCAATATTGCCAGGTGTTGAATGGCCAAGAATGTGCTTCACACATATTACTCATCATGAAACATCTTTTTTCAAAGACCAGGTACAGGTGAAAGAGGTCACAATCAAATTAAATCACAAAAATGAATGGTTCCACAAAACGTTTTATGGAATCACCAAGATTTATATCATTCTTCACTTATCCAATACATACCCTGATTATAGTGATGTAAACTTTCATCCAATAGAAATTGAAAAATTTAATTCGATCAAGTACAGAGAGATTCACAATCGACTTCTACCTGGCCCTTATTTGACCAAGTGCAACAAATATGACAGAGAAGGGAAAAATATGAGAAGCGATTGTATAACAGAGTGTATGACTGATCACGTGATTAACAACTGCTCAATCACTTGCGTTAATGAGCTAGATAATCTTCAGTTGTACAGAGAGATCAAAATTAAGAAATATGAAAACTACCCTTTCTGCAATTTCAAAATATTGAATAAAACTATCCAGAACTGTATTAAAGTGAGTCAATCAAAAGCAATGATTAAATGTGATTCAATGTGTCCGAAGAAATGCTACGAAATTCAATATGAATTAGAACACACAGGGAAAATAAATTTGCTTGATGACTCAGATGAAACCATTATAAGAATCGCTCACAACAGCAAACTTGATCAAATAATTGAACATCGACCTTTGATGACAAGAACAGATTTTTATTCAGGTCTTGGCGGTCTAATCGGGATTTGGCTTGGCATGAGCATCTTCAATCTTGTGAAAATATTTATCAATTACATTTTTGGTCGTTTCTTTAATAAAGCTAATCGCAACATGCAACAATCAAGAAAGAGACATAATGTCTCAAAAATACACATTAAATCAGACAAACAAGTTAAATTTAAAGATGATCGAGGTGACAATGTAAGACTTGTGAGAATATGTTGCTGGATGATTTGTTCCATTGGGTTCTTATTTCAAAGCTCACAGTTTTTGAAATTATATATCAGTGACGACACAATTGTTGACATCAGAATAGAGAGACTGACACAGAATAGATTACCCGCCATTACAATATGCTTGCCCATTTTCATGTCATTTGAAAAGTTTGCAAAAGCCTACCCGGAATATAAGGGGATTCTTAATGACTATTTAAATGTGAGTGCTCAAGATAAATGGGACCAGTATTGGAATCCAGTACAAGAAGAATATTTTGACATATTTTACCAAGCATATTTAAAAAGGAATCTTTCAATTGGTGAAATGTTTAATAAAATTAGCATTGATCAGTTAAATATGAACGAAACTATTATATCTGGCTTTGATAAAAGAGGTGAGATCATTTTCATCAAGGATATTAAGTGGTACAGGTCATTTCTTTCAATGGGACCATACACCAAAATATGTTTCACAGCATTCAGTGAATTAGATGAGAAATACCTCGAATACAGAATGCAAATTAAAGAGCTGTTGATACAAATAGAACTTAAATACCAGGATTATTCCAATTCTCTGATAATGATGCCTTATAATGCAATTCAATTATCCATGCACTCGCCGAACACCCTACCTAATTTTTTCGGCGAACAAACCTTCAAGGAGATTGAGCATGCTAGGGTCAATGCAATCAAGTATACGGAAACTCATACATCACTATTACCCGCTCCCTATCGCACAAATTGCAAGACATATGAAACACATAACAATTCTTTAAGAAGTGATTGCATTACAAAATGCATTACCGATCACATCATCAAAGAATGTGACGTCAAATGTATAAATAGAAGAAACAATTTTCTGCTCTATAGAGAGCACATTGGTGATTATTTGAACTTGCCAATTTGCAACAACCAACTACTTGAATTAAACCAAACAAAATGTTTATTGAATAAGCAAAGAGATTCATTAGTTTTTTGCGAAAGAATGTGTCTAGATAATTGTTTTGAAATACGCTATAACTTTAAACTCTGGTGGAAACACAGGGAATTCTTCGGCTTCAAACTGATCCACGACACGCCGCCTGACTTTATAATTGAGCATAGACAAATCATGACTTTTATTGACTTGGTCTCCAGTGTTGGCGGACTATTAGGAATTTGGTTGGGTTTGTGTGTTGTCGTAATATTCGATTTTATTAATAACCTTGTTTAAATGTATTTAATATTTTGCTACTAATAAATTTTGCAAGTATGTTCCTTATTAAAAGTGGAAATTCACATATTATTTAACTACCATGGTAAATTCTTTATAACTTGTTATAGGGAACATACCAACTTGCTATGATTTGATATGATATAATCCATTAAAAATTAGATTTAATTGAAATTTCTAATCAAATATAATTGTAATTTTATTGATTTGAAGACAGGTCCTTACATTTAACTCAATTCTAAAGAACATTTTGATTAAAATGAACGGTCATTATCAGACAGTCCCAAATATACAATCAACTCAAAAGCGAAAGACCGTTAGACAAATCCTTATTACTTTTGACTGGGTTACCCGATTTTCAAAATTTTTTCACCGAAATATAACAGAATAATGTCGAATTTTAAAACATTAAAAACAAAGTGTAAAAACTATCAAGATCATACATGTATTTAATTTTATGTTAACACGAGAATTCAAAGTTAACAAGAGAATATAGCTAATATTCAAAAATATCACACCAGTGCTCGATTAATTCTTTCAATATCTGCATAAACTTCTTTTCAAAAGTAACCTACCCCTAAAAATAAAATGGCTAGGAGCATTCAAAATCGATTTCCATATCTTTAAAACCATAAAAGATAAGTCTATGAAAACTTTTTTTAAAAATTACTTTACCTAAAATGAATTGAAGTTTCCATTTAAAATTTTTTCAAAAAAATATCTTCATCAGAGATGGCCAAGGGGGGGGGGTTGCTCGAAACTTCCCCCTCCCCCTTAGAATTTTTCGATAATTACACATTATAGGTATCCCCCCTCGCTCTCGTTTGGACCTTACATCTCTTTGTGTTTTCCGCCGAGCGTAGCGAGGCGGCAAATTCAAACCTCTCCATCCCCCTAGAAAAATTTTGAAAAACCTCTACCCTAGACCCCCCTCTCCCTAGAGTCAAAAAGCTTGGTCATCCCTGATCTTCATGTAAACATAAAATTTTGA
>JAQGCS010001873.1:0-11932 GCA_034702105.1 Fuscozetes fuscipes | reverse complement strand
GAGAGAGAGAGAGAGAGAGAGAGAGACTAGCATGAAACAATCTAACCGCACCGCTCCTATGTAATGTTAAAGTAATTATAAAAACATTAGATTCGAGTTAATTATGGATTAAATTCTCATAAACCGTCACTTAAATGTCATTTTTGAACACAATTTTTGGTTCCTTTTAAATTAAATCGAAGTGGTTCACATATCACCATATCTTAAATAAATTTCAGCTAGTAAATCTTCCATCTTGCTTGGCCACTTATTTTTACATTTGTGTAAATTATATTTTGCCTTTCACAATTAATTAAATGAATGAATTATCCAAATATCTATTGTAAGTCAATCAGATGTGAAAACATATCATTAAATGCTATTTAATTATGTTTTTCCTTATTGTATGTCAACTAAAATATGTTCTAACAATAATTCAATGATTGCAAACAAAATTTGCAAGACAATTGTCTAATAATTCAATAAATGACATACTTTTCGACGCAATTTTCATGATTTATGTCAATTATTGGTTCCTTTTATTAGTTTTTATTGAAAATTTGTCCTCATATTTATGAATCAGTGTTTACGATAACCTCTATAATGATTCTAAAACTCATTTGAAGACAACATAAGATATCCCTTAACTACATGTGAAAACCAATGAATTAATTGACCTTTCTTTTAAAGGTAACAACAATCAACGCTCCTTTAGCCTTAGCTCTGGGTCTGGCCAACGATCTGAATCCAGTTTTAAAAACCTTGACAATAATTCTAATCAGTTATTTGAAGGAAGACATCTTCATTGAGAGAAGTGTTGGCGAACTTCTGTTCGATGGCTATCCAGACGTATTAATTAAGTTGGCTCCCTTGCTCAATCCAAAAATTCCCTATCAGTCCGGCTTCGGATATATGTATAATAGGAATGAGACTGATGATGGTCTTTTTGTTGTCAATACCGGCAAATCCGATATTAGTCTCTTGAATGCCATCGAATTACTGAATGGAAGTCCAGATCTAAGCTTTTGGTCATCACCAAGATGCAATTCGTTGGTTGGCGCCAAAAATGGAGAACTTTATAACCCTATTAAGAGTACTGACGATACGCTCAAATTTTTTCGGACAGACTTATGTCGAGTTTGGACTCTAGTCTGGAGGTCGGCCCTCAAGTCGAGAATAGGAGACCTTCAAGTCTACCGTTATTTTCCGGCCGACAATACTTTCGCCAATTTTACTGATTATCCGCCAAACAGTTGTTATAAGCCGTCGACTATTGAAGAAAAAGATGATAACAAAGATTTTGACATCAAATTATTTATCAAAACTCTAAAGACCTTGCTTCAAAATGACACCGAATTGTTCGAAACATTGGAAAATACTTTTTTCAGTAAGTATTTTTTAAAAATATACCTTGTTACTTACTTTAAGTGAAAGGAGAATAGAAATTGAGACTCATTTGATTAATCAAAATTTTATTCTAGGTATGAATGAAACCAATTTTAATGAAAACACTGAGAAAAAAGTGACCAAATTTCGTGAATACCCGTCCGGAGTGTTCGATATGTCGGGCTGTCATTTCGGAGCTCCTATTTATTTATCGAATCCACACTTCTTAGGTGCAGATCCTTATTATGCATCGAAAGTTAGTGGTCTGAGTGCCAACTCGTCATTACACCAAACCTACCTGGACCTAGAACCAATTACGGGAACACCCGTCGAATTGAAGCTTCGAATTCAAATTAATGCCCGAATCGACTCATTTGCCAACCATTTCAAACAGTACCGCAATGTTCCCAAGATACACTTCCCTGTTCTCTGGCAGGAGTTCTCCACCCTGCTCACCGACGAAATAGCAGATGAACTTCACTGGACACTTACCTGGCCCTCAATAATCGCTACAATAATCTCTTCCCTATTTGTAGCGATCGGTGCACTCACTCTTCTATTTGTTGCCTCAAAACCAGTGCTCAAACGCTGTTCTCAACGCTGGGGGTCTCACAACAGTACCGAATGTGATAATAGTGCTCCGATTGACGACAATATAGACTCTTCCGATGACTCACAACAACTCATTAGTTGATCCAATCGTTCAAATCGTTATTTTTTGACAAAATTTAATTTACATAAAATGTTCTCATTTTCGATGAAAAATGAGTTATAATCGCAGTTTCAGTGATTTTGTATTTAATGGTTGCTATTTGTGACACTATTTTGTGAATCTGACAAATGTTTGTTAGAATAAAACTATTGGTTTTTAACTCTTGTTCAATTTCTATTGGCCAAGACTCTTTGCCAATTCTACTCCTTTACAATTTGGTATTTTATGGTAAACAACGAATAGGGGATTAGTTTTGTTCGATATAACAGAAGTACTTTATTTTTATTGCAATTACATGTTGAACCAAGCTCATTTGACCGCATAAACATCAGTATTTGATTAAGTTATTTGACATCATATAAAAGTGAGTGCCTTAACACTGCTTTGTTTTCTAATTGGATTTATTGAAACATTTAACTTGTTTATTTCATTTAAATGTTTGAATATGAAGCCAAATGTTCCAATGTCATTTTTCTTTGAAACAAGAGTAATGTTTACCAAGTTATAATAGATGACTTATATGCAATTTCCTTTTTTGGAAATGTTACTACAATAGTGATCATCCAAATAGCTCTTGGCAATTAATTGCTTCAATCTGGGTGTAATGCAATTTAGCTAAATATAATAGAAATTCCATTTTATTTATAATCAAAGTTATTTATTCTAGTTATTTATTATAATAGGTGACAGAATTATTTTAACAAATGACATTGGCAATTTCAAAATTGAATGGAATAAAGTTAGATATGATTGTAATGAATATCATATAATATGTTAACACATTTATAATTGTAATAAATGTTTAATTAGAAGATATGTAGCCTTCGATTCGATTAATTTATTGATAATCGCAACCAATAAGTCGTCATATTTTCGAAATGAATTCAAGTTTTTGTAATTTAATCAAATTCTTATCGAAGGGTTTTCTGAACTGATATCATATAATGTATAGTATGACCAGAACACAAATGTTATATGCAGGGTGCCTGAGAGGGGGTTGACCTCTTACCCTCAGCTAGAGTCGAAAATTTTGGCTTTACTACCTCGCTAGAATTACATCGCTTCGCTCGGCGGCAAGTTTTTACCTTAGACCTTGGACCACCCTCTAGAAAAATGTTGAGAAACTACCCCCTAGACCTCCCGCTAGAGCCGACAAGCTTGAGCATCCCTGGTTATATGAAAATCTATTTTAAGATCTTGTTTTCCATAGATATTGAATCGTTTGGATTTTCAAGGAAAAATTAGTGCCTCAAACTTGAAGTTGATTCTTGTATAACATTTTTCTTCTCTGGAATTTATAGTTTTATTATATTTATTATCTCAAACCAAAAATCTAAATCATTTATTTAAGCCTTAAATTAGCAAATATCCAAGAGCTAAAGATAGATAGAAAGCATAATTGTGTAAGTTTGCTAAACTTGGCATTTTGTACTGCATTAATTCTACAAGTCTGTTATTGATGATTTCGCAATAATTTTGCAGCCTGAACAAAAATGTTTATAAAATTTCCTACAAGGTTATATTTAAATTAATGTTACGGAAATGATTGAGTGGTTATCCCTCATTGGATGAAAAGAACCGGTACTAAGATTAGAATCCATTTCACTCATTGAACACATGATCTTTTTGAGGGACACTTCCAATGGGAAACACTTTTTTACTGCATTTGAGTCAATATTTGACTAATTATTATATCAAAAGCTAAACACTGAAACAAATATCTGCCGAATATTAGTACAAATATTAGTAATTTGTTCTGGATACAATCTCTTCATATCTTTATTTATCAATCAAAATTTCATAAATATTTACAATTGACTCATAGAGTGATTCACTTTATTGTCGTTCTTATAATTCCGTTGCACCACTACTTAGACCACTGTTCCAGTGAATCAAATCAAAAATAACTTCTCAATTTAAATGGTAAGCATGCAATGTATTTATATTTTATCTGGAACTAGTCTGATCACCATGGCAGAGAGATTAACTGCATGTTCATTCCTGAAATATTATTTTGAATGTTTTATCAGTTTTTGAAACAATTCGTTACTTCAATAAAATTATTGTTACTTTAGTTGCACTAATCTTTTTGGAGTGACTAGACTTCACTCAATTATCTAAAGTTAATTATCAATGAAAAATTAAAATTTACTCTTGTTTTGAATGGCTTTTACGCAGTTTATTCTGTGCTCTTTGATTTATTTTTACTAAACCTACCTTTGCTGAATTACTTGACAAACATTTACTGAATTCATTTAAATGTTTGTAGATCAAGATCAAAATGACCAAGCAAATGATGTTAACTGAGCTTATAGAGCAAGAGTTCATTATATCACTGGAATTACCAGAACACCAATTAAAAGAGATGAAGAATAAGAGCGAAGGGGAGGCGTTGTTAACAACTATTGGCGACATTTACATCAATCATATGCGGACTTATATGAAATCCGTTCCGCACATAACTCCCACACAATTCGAGCTCAATATTCGACACCAGAATATTAAGAGTCAACTCATAAAAGAGCTCAAAAATATCAATAAAACTATAGAGAAGTGTGCCGTCAATAGACTCGTCAACGAATGCGAATATCATTTGGAAGTTCTCTTTAAAAATTTGGCCAAAGATAATGCCGACGAATACAAGAAATGTCAATTGGGTTTCACTCTTGGCTGGAAGTGTAGTGTCAATAAACCCAACCGTTCGTACGACAAGTTTGACGACAGATTCTGACAATTAATATATAATATTACGAAACTATTAAATAATTGGCGACTGTTTTACTACAGAAATCCCCGCAAAGTATTCTTCGCAGAGAACTCTCCCAATCATGACTTGAGAACAACGAGGTTTCACATCCTTTTTTCACACAATTATTATAATTTCTTTTAATAAATTACTGATTATTAAAATGATTTTCACTCATTTCATATCAAAATATATGACGAGTTTTCAAAATTTTCCATTAGTTGGGGTTAAGCCAAAAATCGAGGTTTTATCCCAACCTTTGGCCGATCTTTTGACCGATGCATTCAAAGATATACATGTATTATTCAAATTGAATTGATTCTTGCAAAAAAAGTTGAGATTAAGATCCAACGCTCAATAGATATTAGTAATGTTTTGATCAAACATGAATTAAAGATTTATTAATTAATACATGTATAAATATAATTAAACAATCTATCATTTATTACAGGAATGCCCAAGGGGGTCCATGTCTTACCCCACTAGAGTCCAAATTTTTGGGTTTACCCCATCCCCTTAGTGTTTTTTCAATTTTGTCTTTGAAAAAGGCCTCAAATTCGCTAATTTCGATTAAAAAGCCATTTTTGGAAAAACCACCCCCTAGAGCCGCCGAGCTTGGGCATCCCTGATTTATTAGAAATTAGTGATTCAAATTTACTTGTTCATTTGTGAACTCAGTGGAGAGGCTTGTCTATCCCTGTACTCAATTGAAGAGTGTCCGCAAATTATGGTCTCTTGTGATAAGAAAACAAAATAAATAAATTCTTTTTCACTCATTTTGGACGTGATTTTGATTTCGGAAAATTTCCAGATCTCACCTTTTAATCACTCATACGCTTAAAATATACTAGATAAAATTTATCATATTAGTGATATTAAATTTTGGCTCACACAGAGCTCTATGTTCTTATCCATTTCAGGGATCAGAAAGTGTTATCTAACATTTCTTCGAACTTAGGATCAGATAACAAATTGCAAATTAAATGGCAAAAAGACAAAAGCAACGAGGTAAATCAGAATTATCATCTCCAGTGCATTTTGGATTGACCTTCCCTTTGGTATTACGCCTGGCTCATTTATTTTGAATCAATTTGAATCTCATTGCAATACATCATTACATAATGGGTCGGGTAATCACTGAATAGTAATTTTACATGTTTCAATCATAGCAATCGTAGTATTGCATGACAAAAATGTTTCAGAAATAAATATAATTATTCTATCAATATTTTGCTCTGAATATTAAACAAAAGAGATATGCGTTGAAATCATATTTCGAAGAAAAAGTACTAGACGAGTAAGTAAATAAGGTATTCGACAGCTAATAAAACGGAGAAAAAGATCATGCCACATTATCTCAATCATTGATTAATAGTATACTTTATGATTAAGTGGAAATCAAAAAGTAATTAATGTAATAATTATAGGAAATAATTTTCCATTCGAGTAATTATTTTTAGATATGAATACAACAAAATTTTCCATAAGATTTCGATAAATTAGGGTAAAAGTCCAAAAGTTTTCCAGAATATTTTAGAATCTGCTATACTGAAAGACTAAAATATATCAACATTTTTCGACTCATGATGTATTTTGGTGAATATACCTCTTGGTTATCTAAACAATTGATAGAAATTCCAAATATTGTAAGAATTTATTGCATTCATTGATATTAAAGTAATGTAATCGAAATTTAATTAAAATTTGCGTATATTTTACGCCCTGAAAAGCAGGAAATTATTTCAATATTGGACTCACAGTCACTGCCAGTTAATTGCTAATTATTGCAACTGTTATTTAAAATTGTCCATATTACTTTTTCTAGTGATGTTAAATTCATTGGATATGCATTTGAAAAAGTTTATTAAATATTCAATCCACGCATTACTACTTTTTCATTAATTGATTCAATCGATAAATTCTCAAATTGATTTAAAAAAAAGTGCCCCTACACATTTTGGTAAGAAACATAATTGCATATAATAACACGACTTCAGTGATAAACACTTTAATTGCCAGACTCTCTATGTCTGCCTTTAAATATGAAATGTCCTTCACTACACTTGAAATTTTTTTTATTATGCAATATATTCATAAAATAGTCATTTGGATGCGTTCTATGAAACAAAATATTCATTAAGTCTTATGTTTTTCTTGGCTTTCAATGCCATTCAATGCTATTCTATGACAATCTTTTGCATCATTTTTTTGATCAACAATTAAAAAAAAGTTCCCTAACAAAACTCCCCCTTAAAATTGATGAGCTAGGCTGATTTTGGATTAAATACTCTTTAGTATTCCTTATTTAGCTACACTTTTCCAGATTTCCTTCTGCACAAGAACGTATTATTGATTCACCTTACCAAACATGGTATTTCGCTGAAAATTACAGAATAATTTTCATCTGAGCAATTTATTGTTTTTTTGCTTTGCTTTCTATTATTTTAACGAAATTAAACTGGTTTGAAGTATGTTTCTGACTAGTTAAAACAAAATGATATTATTAAATGAGAGAATGCTATAATTGCAAGGGGATATACCCAATTTAATTGAATAAAGGCAATAAATTTTAAATTCTTTTAATTCTAAATGAGTTTAATGTTGCCATCATTTTGTTGCCTTAACTTTTATTTAATCAAAAAAATGATTATTAGAGCAAATATATGGTCAAATTCGTTTATATTTTCCCATCCTTATAATCCTTCCCTGGTTATAGCCAATCAACTTTCCAAGTGAATACCATAACAGGAAATGTTAAAAATACCCTTGCTATAATCCCCAACTTGCTAAAATCCCAGAATTTGTCTGAATCATAAGCGAAGGATTATACACTTATAAAAGTTTGACTGTAATTCATATATTTAGTTAAAAACATTTTTCGATAAGTCTTACAATAAATGTTTTAACCACTACTTTAGGGCTTTTAATACATGCAATGAATAATAATTTTGTTTTTAGATTAGATTTTATTCAGATTTGTGTGATAAGAGCTTTTGTCCAATAAATGGAGTGCTCTTCAGTGGAAACGACAATCATTTATCACTGTCTGGATCGCTGCCCAAACCTCTTCTCATTTTAATGATTACAGTATTGTATTCGACCAAAACTGCGCACGACTTCCAGAATTTTACTGCAGAGAATTCGCAAAATACAGGGCTTCACATAAATTTTTTGTTATTCTCGAGACTTTCCTCAACTCATCTATTAAACTAGAGTAAATTTAAACATTGAATAAACATAGACAAATTCTCATGTTTATAAACATATATATATAACACTAGAATTCGTCATTCGATATGACATTGGCATTCAAAATTTTACCAACATTTGTACAAAGCTAGACCTTGACTCTATTTTCCTTTTTTTCAACAATAAAAGCATTTTTCAACAAAAACTGATGTTTTGAATGTTTTTTTGTTATCATGCTCTTTTAAATTTGAATTGTTTGAATAGCATTTTATGATTTTGAAAATGCTTCAATAAGTTAAGTTTAGTAGAATAATCAAGTATGAATCTAATTTTAATATTTTATTCAGTGATTCCATTGAGATTCCATTAATTGTGGGAAAGAAGATAATGGTGCTATTTGATAATAATTGTGCAGGGAAAGTCGCAATGAAACACACATTACACGCTTTAGCGCACGAATTGATGACTAAAACTACTTTTTTCGTATTATATGTTGTGAGGAGTGTTGCGAATAAAGCCTTGGCTTCTATTCTATTCAGACTTTAAGCGAATTTTTTTCTCATTTTTTATCTGAATTCTAGTGAATAACATCAGAAAATTGCTGATAAAAACCGTCAAAATGAATAAACAAATATTAATCTTGGAAATAGTTGTCTCTTTGATGTTATTTTCTGTGGAAACTAATGCCGATCTCATAGCTCAACTGGGAGATCTTGCCAAGTTCGGTACTTGCGGCAACAATGTCAATAACCATGAAAACTTTGTCAAATGCAAGGAAAAAGTGACCGACAACTGGAAGGCCGAGACTAACGTCAAAAAGCAGGGCTGTTGTAAACCCATGTCTTTCTTGGACTGCACTTTGGAAACGGCTAAAGAGATTTGCAGCGAATCCGAGTATAAAAATATGGAAACCGCGCAAAAGGCAGCACTTAAACTCGGAGATTTGTCCTGTGTCATGTATCGGGAGAATCCGTCCTTGTGCGGCACCTGTGCTCTACTACCCGTCTTATCTATGATTGTGATCTCAATTGTGGCCGTCTTAAGAATCTCGTAATTAATAAGTATATTTCAAAAGTAATCTCAAACTAAAAGTATATTAATTATACTCAACTTTATGTCAATTTTTTTGGCTTTAGTTATAATTGTATCTAAAAATTGTTTATTTTAACCAAATTTACCAATCTCATTCGTTATTCCTTATGCCAACAACTTATTAAGAGACCACTTTTATTCAATTTTCATTAACACCTACACAAGATAAGATCTGATTCTGCTTAATATTCATTGACCTAGATATAATATTCTTTATTTAGAGAAGTTGTGTGAAATTCTATTAAACTCATTTTAAAATAAAAAATTATTTTGAGATAAAAATTTGTGTCTTTTTACTCATATTTACTTATTATAATGTGTTTAATTCAACACAATTTATGAAGAAAACCAAGCTATTTCAAACATTAGCAGGAGCATTTGGTGAAATAGACATCATTATTCAATATTGAGCGACGTTTAAAATTTACTGGCTTCGTTTGACTAGGACCAGTTATTTCCATGACTCTCAAGTATTTTAACATTTTAAATTTATTATTTAATTTCGAAATGTTTTGAAAAAAAATCTTGCGCAATTCTGGTGCCAGCCACATTCATGATACATTATCTTTGACAATTAATAAATTGACAGAACCTATTAAGAATTTGTTTTGTATTTGTAGTTTTGATAATGTTTGTAGAGTTGGATCGATTTATGAACATTAGTCCAAATGTAAGCAATTCTTTAATATTTTATTTGTTTTTATGAATGTTGCAGAAAATCAATACATATTTCCGTTGTGTAGAGTTGTAGTAAAGTTGCTTTAAATGATCATATTTTCTATTATCGTTTATTATCTGAAATATTGGAAAATTCTGTGCTTATGATTACGTTTAGGCTATGATTCAATCGATGAATAATTCATTTCTTTACAAAATTATCAAACGATTGTATAATATTAGAGGAAATCACAATTAATTCGAAGGACAGCTTTTTATGAACAAAAGATACACTTTTTTATATAGACATCTGCTCGCAGAGTGGTTAGGGTCAGGGTTAGGGAAGGGCATTTTATTTCTCTTACCCCTTTTCAGGTAGGACGTTATGGCAGACCAATGTGACTATATTATTCCTAGACCTAGTCTAAACATTTGTATTTGATTAGCGATTCTTCTGCCAAAATCTCATTTCAAATTAACTAAGAACAATTGAAATTAAATAAGACTAAATAACTAGATTTAAACCGGATTTAGTGCTAATTTAGTTTTATAACGACTAATTTCAATTAAATTTCCTTCTGTCAAGCCTTGCCAAGCTCAATACTCCCTAAAGCTTTTTTTGAAAACTTTGAAAGAATATTCTCTCCGAATACCTGCCCCTCCCCCCCCCGAGTATGGTTATCCCTAATTATGTGTCTTACACTTATTCGTTTTCAAACAACTTTTGAGTGAAAGCCGAGACTAAACTCTAAGAAGACTAGAATTTTGTGTAAACGCCTTAAACACAAGTTTTAAGACTAACTGTAAGTTGAGTTTAAGTTTATTTGTATAGAGTTTTCAATAATAATTGAGATCTGGATTATTGTGTGGTTTGAGAGCACAGAATATTACTTTACTTTTGAGGCACATTATGTCTTCAAAACAAATAAACCAACCTTGCCACATTTTCTTTACATAATCTAATTATTAGATTAGATTCTAATAAAACAATAAAGAGAATGTAACTTGTTAATAACTAATTAATAGTCAAACCATCCATATCTCCACATTTAGTTAACGGGATTAAATACCATGTGGTGATATAATTTCAAATAACTATTTGCTAGATTTTACACAAAATATTTGCGACTCAATCAATATTTAAACAAAAATAAAATTGCTTTGACTTTAGCATACTAGATTATATAACAAATTTTATTATATAATATATGGATTACACAATGATACGCGGGGAGAGTAAAAGGTGATGGATAATTTTACAAAAGTTATCACAGTGAAAACTCGATTGTGGATCTCCTGATCTTGTCCATAGATTCTGTCCCCAAATTCAAAAACATTAAGTCGTTTAGAGTGAATAAAAACTAGTGTTAAATAGATTGCATTGTTCGTATCCCTGACTCGATGCTGTCCCCCAATAACTCACACCAATGTAATTGACTTTAGTGTTTTTAATACCCCGCTGAGAATTGCTTTCAATATGCCACCGGGTAAAACATTTGAATTCCATTTTAAAATAAAAAAATATTCCTGGTTTGATAATTATAATAATTGTAATTATAAAATATAGCTAAATGCTAATGAAAGTCGCGCTCATTTACCAAATGGTCGCCTACTGTCGCAATGAGAGTCGCTCTCATTTAAAACGAAAAATGAGTCAAATATTATTAAGAAAAGTCCGATCTTTACTATGTCCAATTAATTCTAGGTTCGATTTTATCGTTAGCTCGCTCGTGTACCTCAATCATTCCCATTCGAACCCTGGCACTTACATTCTAACCTGTCTGTTGTGAATTTGTATGTTGTGTAAGTCTCCCTGTTGTCCACTTTCATTACCCTGATTTTGCAGAAGCCATAGGACTTATGTTAAAAATCCCTCCCTGTTGTGTTGTTAGGTGATTTTTGGTGAAAATTTTTCTATCGATTGTGTTAGATAGAAAGTTGACAGGGAGGTCATACACGAAAAATATAACATTTTTAATAATTTTGAACCCATTACTAGATTTGAGTATAATTTTTGAGATGAGCATGTACACCAATCTTTTGTACCTTATATTTGGGAAGAAATTTATTCAAAAAAGTCTCATTTGTTCGAATAAAATGTAAATAAATAAAAGTTAATTGAAAATGAGGTTTTCTAACCAAGATAAATTATTTTGGGTTAAATTATATAA
>JAQGCS010001872.1:0-11944 GCA_034702105.1 Fuscozetes fuscipes | reverse complement strand
GAGAGAGAGAGAGAGAGAGAGAGAGAGAGAGAGAGAGAGAAAGCAAACTTTAAATTTTAAATCAATGATTAAATATCTTAATAATTTAAGAATTGTTTGATAGGTTTTGGATTGTGTGTTGTACTATGATTCATTTTATGATAAAATAATAAATTGTAGTTTAATTTTTCCAAAATTTCATAATAACATGAGTACGTAGATGTAATAAATGCTTCTTAATCAATTTCAAATTATTCACTCTTGTATAATACTCTTATATAATATTCAATCATAAGACTATTTCTAGAATATTTTTCTGGCCTAACATTACATAGTGTTCTAGCTTATTATAATAATTTATTATCTATTTATATAATGTGATTATAAGGTGTTATTGAAATTTTATAAAAAATAATGTGTCCTTGATCAATAAAAACAATAATAAATCCTGATAAACATAATTTAACAACTTAATTTACATTATTGGAAAACACTCCTCTTGCACAAACATATTGTTGAGAAATCATAATTGCAAATAATATTGATCATTTATGAAAGTTAATCAAAAACAACTTTAACAGGAATGAATAACAATGTATGACACTAATGAATTAAACAAATTTATTCATCAAGCTTAAATAAAAGTATTAGTCAAGAAAATGAACGGGCATTTAAAATTGACCGCGACCCAATTTAGTCCATTCATGATTTTACAAGAAAACGATAACGTAAATTGTGAAGGACTTACTTGCAATCTTATTAAATACCTTTCAAGATCATTAAACTTTACGTTTGATTTTATCAAGTACACTGAGAAAATTAGCTTTCAAATGCCAAACGGTAGTTGGACTGGACCAATTGGCTTAATTCAGCGTGGTGTAAGTTCAAACCCTTATGTTCCTGACAAATTCAATGATTATAGCAAATTTAGGATTTTAGCAAGGTTATTTTAATATTACCTTTAATAGGAATATCTTGAACAATTGAGGAACAAAAACAAGTCAATAATTATAAAGAAATTGTTTATAGTCAGGTTAAACTGTATTTACTTTACGTAATAGGAAGCAGATATGACCGGGACTCAAATAATTATGATGGCACAGCCTTTTCTGCAGGGTATAGTAGATAACACTCAGCCTGTTACCTATGAAGATCCAATTGTTCTTGCTCGATATGTTGACACTTGGAGTTTCGCAGATTTTAAATCTATTACAATATTTGACAAAACAAGCTGGATTATTTTTATCAATTCAATTATTTTTTCAATAGCCGTCATAATAGTGTTGGATAAATATTTTCAACCTTTCCATGGAACATTATTTCAGAGTTTTATTGATGCTGGTTCAATTTTGATCAGGTTACTTTTGGGGAAAGGTAATAAATAAATTGAAGAGAAAAAATAATAAAGCATTTTTATCTTGATAGAAATTGAAATGGCCGATAAATTACGTCTTAAACTAGCAACAATTTTCCTGATGACAGCTTGGCTATTTAGTTCAATGCAATTATCTCAGATTATATCAGGCGAGATAACTGCCATGTTCAGTTTGAAACTACCAAACAAACAAATAAATACTCTTGAAGAATTAATAAATTCCAAATTAAACTTGGTAGCATTTGCTGGTTTTATGAACATGGAAAGTGTGCAAGATCAAAGTGCTTTCAGTCGAATTAAGAAACGAGTGGAAGCAGATCGAACTAGTATATCTATTGATCAAATGTTCATGGATAAAAAATGGATAGTCGACACTTCTCTGGGGAAGACTGCTATACTCTTGGCATCGATGCCATTGAGAATGATTATAATAACCCATTGGAAATATATTGCAAATGGTACTAAATTTCGTTACCTAGAGGAAAGATATCGAAATCCCTTGATAATAACTTTATGTCCCAGCATGAGATTATCTGTTGAATTTAGGAACTTATTAAATCTAAGGTATTATTTGATAAACAAATTAAACATGGTGCTAATTGACTCGTTTATTTAGAGTTCTATGGTATGTGTCATCAGGGATCTATGAGCATCAACTGACAATGTCCTTGGCAAAAACTGAAGTGCTTTTTGATCATAAAGATAATGTGGAACAGATGTACGAGCAAATGGTTCTGGCTAGCTTATTTAGTTTACTCCAAATGGTAATGATTTGTATTGGGATATGTGTAGGAATATTGATCTTGGAAAGTTTATTTCATTGGCAAAGAACAAGTGAAAAAACAATTAAAATAAAATCGGATCGAAGACCTTCACGAATGTTTGCTAGGACAATAGTATTTTACGAGAAAAACAGCTATATAAATATGATTGAGAAAAAACTCAACTACTTCAAATTTAAATAGCTTGTACAATAAAATAAAATGTATTGACTTTATTCTTGTAAACATTCTTATCAAGAATTTTGAATTTATTGTTTTAGGGAAAACAGAATTTATTTATTTAATAAATCGTAGAGATGGGCAAGGTCATCAAACTTATAGGCAGTCTAATGGGGGACCTAATGGTCCCTTGAATTACAAAATTAGTGAAGGGTATAGAATTTTCATAAACAATGCAAAGGGGAGTAAGGTAAAGATTTTCCGATTCCCTTCGCTCGATTAGAGGTTTATTTTGTATTGAATCTAGGGAATCTGCTTTAACTCAAGCAATAGGGGGTATTTGGTTTATACCCAATCCCTGATGAGTAATTTGTGGGCGTAGTTTGAAATGTTTTGTTCTAGGCTTATTAAAAAATCAATTTTTACATTTCATCATTATTATTGATATAAAACATTGCATTGAAATAATTATTTAACATATTTCATAATTATTAATGACGAAGGTAAAATAACGTTCAGATATATAATTACTATTCTTGTGTTTTAACAACTAGTTTTATCAAGATTGAACTAGATAAAATGTTTGGTACCCATTTGAGACTAGTTGCATCTTCTTATGCACCCTGGATGATCTTGGGAAATAATAATAAGCAAAACTGCGAAGGAATCAGCTGTAACCTTGTTAAATATTTATCAAGATCAATCAATTTTACTTTTGAATTTGTCTACCAAAAAGATATAGGGTCTGGCTTTCAATTAAAAAATGGAACATGGACAGGGGCAATTGAAAGTGATGTAAGTTATTTAAATATATTCACTTGATAATATTCTATTGTGATTAGCAAGCAGATTTTACCGGTACAACAGTTGCTATGTCAGATGAGCCACTTGCACAAAAGATAATTGATTATACCCAGCCTATATTCTTTGAAGAGCCAGTTATTTTAGCAAGATACGACGACACTTTAGTTTTTGCTGGGTTCGATACAATGAACATATTGGATAAAATTAGCTGGATTATTTTCGGGAGCTTGATAATAATCATTTTCATTGTGATGATTGTTTTGAATGAACAATTTCTATTTGAACCTGAATCATATATTCAACGACTATCTACTGTATCGTTTATTTTAACTGGTACATTCTTGGGAAAAGGTAATAGCAAAATTAATAATATTACAATTAACAAGACTATTTACTAAATAATTAAGGTATTCAAATAAATCAAATGCTACACATTAATCCATCTACAATAATTTTAATGGTATCTTGGCTATTTAGCTCATTTCAACTTTCATTGATTATTTCGGGGGAAATAATTACCATGTTTAGTTTAAAGCTACCAAATAAACAAATCGATGCATTGCAAGAGTTACTAGACTCAAAAATGACCTTGGTAGCATTTTCCGCGTTCATTGCGACAAATAATATACATGATCATCATTTGCTAAAAAGAATCCGGGAAAAAGTTGAACATGATCATACAAGTATAAGCATTGGTGGCATGTTCAAGAACAAACAATATATTATTGACACATCTCAAGGAAAAACTGCCATGCTTTTAGCTCTTGTACCTCTGAAAACTATTGTCATTACTCATTTAGAAGAATTGAGCTTGAATACCAAGCTCCGTTTCATAGAAGAGAGATATCGACCGCCATTTTTTATAGCTCTGGCAGCAAGCATGAAAATGCCCAAGCAACTCAGAAATCGTATTAATCTAAGGTAAATTAAAATTTAAATTACAATAAAACCTTGATAAAAGAGAACCATGGTGATAATAAATTTTATACCTTAATAATTTGTGAAATTACATGCTAATCAATAATTTGGTGCAAGCAAAATTTTTCCCTTTAGTAGGTCACTATCAAGAGGTTTTACTGTACTTTTCAATCTTCTATGTTTATTTTTAAATTATTCAGGGTTCTACAGTACATTACAACTGGCATAATCGACAGAGAGCTGAAAAATGTTCTATCAAAGAGCGATCGATTATTCTATTTCAACGAAAGAACCTGTGCAAATTACGAACAAATTACCTGTGTAAATTTGCTAATTTTATTCAAACTAATCCTGATATCTCTATCGATTTGTATAATTATTTTTATCATGGAGTATTTGTTTGGCTCGATAAATTCAAAATAATAATTTACTATTGTTTTAATAGAAAAATACAAATCATGAGTTAAAATACATTATTTATAAAATATACATGCTCAATATTTATGATGATTTAAAGTGTTTTTATACATAAATGTAGTTTATATGCAGGGGTGCGGATAGAGGGTATACCTCAAATTACTAATTAATAAAGATTAAGAAAAAAGTTCACAGGGGGCTGGGATTTTTTCTCTGAGGAGTCAGGAAAATACCCTTACACCCCCTGACTTTTTGGTATGAGGGATGTCCCCTAAGGTTGCGGAAAGTTAACCCCCCCCCCTGAATCGATCAGTCTCCGCACCCATGCTTGTATGTCTTAATAAGTTTTCATATAATGAATCAGAGCCAAAATAATAATAGAAAAATTGTATATACCGTAAAAAGCTGCTTTTACGGAACGTTCCTTATAAGTAGTTTGGGGAAAATGTATTCCTTATATCTAGTTATATGGAAATATAGCAACTAGCTACGGTTTGACATAATATAACGATCGTTATTATAAGTAATATTGAGCACAACAAAAACTTGAATCACACAAACTGTAAAAACATGTATAAAATATGTCAACAATATCCGCATTTCCTATCTATCAATGCTTTACATTTGAGTAAAAACAATTAGAAACAATTAATTTCAATACTAATTAAAATTGAATTATTGTAAACCAAATGTTTGCCTCAATTTTAAAGTATAATTTGATTAAAATAAAAGGTTTAATTGATTATCGAATTCATTTTCCTTTAAATAAAAGACCGGTTATTATATAAAATCACTAATTTTTCATAAAAGGAACGTTTTTTATATCTCATCAGCTGACAGGTGTTCTTTATATTCAGTTACAAGGAGCATAGCAACCAAGGTTAAGTGCTCAAAATGGCCAAAACTACTTATAAGAAGCGTTCCGTAAAAGCAGCTTTTTACGGTAGTGTTAAATATTAATGTCATGCTATTTTCATCTTATTATTATTTGTTATATTGATCTGGTTAAATTTCACTTAAATAAATTGAGTCCATATTTATGATAAATTGAATTTTACCTTACCAATAATAAATAGTGAAAAGCTTGATAACTTAACAGTTATGAATAAACACATGAGAATACTTGCCAACACTTTGGAACCATGGTTCATTTTAAAGCCTAATGATTGCGATGGAATTCAATGTGATCTAATCAAATACTTATCAAGATCATTGAACTTTACATATGGATTTATGAAACAATCAATTGGCACGGGTTATCAATTGTCTAATGGGAGTTGGACTGGGTTTATTGGCATGATAAATCGAGATGTGAGTGCAAAATTTTGAAATATCATTGTTTATTGTTATTATTTTATAAAACTAGCAAGCTGATATGACAGGACTTCCCATTGTGATGACTGCAGAGCCATTCAGTGATAAGATAGTAGACATGACGTCACCCTTCTTTTCTGACGACTCGATGGTAATGACCCGCTTTGAAAATTCATGGGACCCTGCTAATTTCAACAGTTTTAATATTTTGGATAAAATAAGCTGGTCATTATTTGCTGATTTATTTTTCATTCTAACCATGATAATTGTGATGCTTGAAAAAAATTTCTTGGTTAAGAGGGAACAGTTCTTTCAGGCGCTTTCTAATGTTGTTTTCAATTTAACTGGAACATTTTTGCAGCTAGGCAAGATACTACAATTTTAAAATAATTTCAATATAATCTATCAAGTTATCTTTAGATACGAAAATCGGGAGATTATTTTTAGTCAAATATTCAACACTTGTTTTGATGTCAGCTTGGTTAATTGGCTCTAGGCAACTTTCATTAGTTATCTCAAGTGAAATTACAACCAGGTTCAGCTTGAAAATGTCCAAACCCCAAATCAATACCTTAGAAGAATTAATTGATTCAAAAATGCGCCTAATTGTCTTTACTCAATTTATGACCTTGTATAATTATAAAGATGAAAGTGCTTTTGACAGAATTAGGAAGAGAGTTATGCAAGAACAAACAATTATAGGACTTGATCAAATGTTTCACGATCCTAAATGGATTTTTGAAACAGCGGAAGGAATATCAGCTCTTTTTATGAGCCGGACATCATTGAAAATTATAGTCAAGCTACATTTTAACAAATTCCAACCAAATACCAAGTTTCGATTCCTGAAAGAAAAATATACCAACCCGATTCTCTTAACGATTGCCACTAGTCCAAGATTATCCCAGGAGTTTAGAACCATGCTGAATTTTAGGTAATGCTAATTAATTTATTCAAAGAAAGATATTTGAACTTGTTATTTTGCTATATGTTAAGGGTTTTACAGTACGTGTCCACAGGAATTATTGATTTACATTTGAGGCATACCTTGGCTAATTCTGAGCAATATTTCGACATCAGAGTAGGGGTTGGCGCTCACTATGAACAAATTGGCGTGAAGAATTTGATTGGTGCTTTTAAATTAACTTTTATACTTTGGATTTTATGCATGTTAATAATTATTTTAGAAAATATTTTCAGTTTTCTATTTCGTTGAATTCATTTTAAATAATGTGAAATAATTTTTTAAATATGTGACTTACAATTTGTTTTGACTGTATTGCAACAAATGTTATATAATTTAATCTAGTTTATTTTACCGCGAAAAATAATTAATTCATTACGTAGTACATAGTAATTATTTAACTGAAATAAGCAAAATATTTGTCACTCCTTGGAAAAAAATTCTAATTTTGTTTTTTCTAAGGTCATCTCCTTATTAACATTCCTGGCACATTTCTTAAGAATTTGAGTTATTTACAATTTTGCAATTGATTTACAATGAAATTTTCTATGTAAACAAGTATATTTTTCTAAATAAAATAATGCAATCTTATTTCTATGAATAAGAGAGGCTCGAGGCAAAAGTGGTTCTCATTGAAAACAAGTTAAAACTAATTAATTAATTATTTTCCTTATTTTTAAACTCATAATTTTGTGAACTAAAATAGCTAGCTAATATCAGTGCTATTAGTTATGGCCAGAGTTGTAATCAATGCATATAATCGAGCTCTTTATGCCTACCCTTTACTCACGCAGAGCGCGTCGACTGGCATTCTGTTGGCCGCCGGGGATGTCATCGCACAGAATGTAATTGAAGGACGAAAACGGACTAATTGGAAACGAACCGCTAAATTCGGAGCGTTTGGCTTATGTTATCTTGGTCCTGTTCTCACAAACTATTTTAGAACCTTGGAGAGACTCTTTGGCTCTACCGGTAGGTTAACACCACTTATAAAAGTTTGTACGGACCAGTTGGGTTTTACCCCGGTTATACTGTTGGCGAATATCTCTATTCTGGGTGCAATGAGTGGCGACTCTTGGTATAAAATCGAGAAAACCATTCATAAAGACTACAAGGACATTCTTATGGCAAATTGGAGTGTGTGGCCATTTGTTCAGATGGTTAACTTTTATGCCGTTCCTGTAATATACAGAGTGCCGGTAGTGGCGTTTGTTTCACTCTTTTGGAATATTTATTATACTTGGAAGTTGAGTGACAAAAATTACGCGTAATTAATAAGCTAGCAATATTTTTGATTGTTGTTCAGTATTGAGACTAGATTATTTATATATTTTTTGTGACAAGCTAATTATATATTTTTCAATATTTTATGAATAAAATATGCTTGAATAAATAAAAATTGTTTTTATTAAATTTAAAATTTACCAAATTTATCTATTATTTCATTATAAAAGTAGAAAATTCCTCATATATTCCATTTGTAATCCTTAAGCATGCTCATTGTTTATTAAAAATGTTCATATGGGAGGTGTTAATAATTATAATCATGGCCTATTTTTCTTCGCCTATTTTGTATTCACATAAATATAAAATATTCATTAATTTATTCGGGATCGATAAGAACAGTAAATGTTCTAGATAAAAACAATTTATTATTCTATTTTAGACTATTATAAAATAATTCCTCTTATATAAACATATTGTGGAGACATCATTAGTGAAAATAACATGGGTGGTTTATTAATGTGTAATATGAAACTTATCCTAGAATAAATAACAGTGAAAGAGATTTTTAAAATATGAATGGTCATATAATTTTGACCGCAACTCAATTCAGTCCATTTATGATCTTAAAAGAAAACGATAACATAAATTGTGAAGGAATTACTTGTAATCTTATCAAATACTTATCAAGATCATTGAACTTTACATTCAATTTTATCAAGTACACTGGCAAAATTAGTTTCCAAATGCCAAATAGTAGTTGGACAGGAGCAATTGGCTTAATTCAGCGTGGTGTATGCTTTTACTTAGCTTGATAACAATTAATATTAAAATGTTAATATTCATAGCAAGCTGATTTAACAGGAACTCAAATCATCATGATGGCACAACCTTTTCTTCAGGGAATAGTAGACAATACTCAGCCTGTTACCTTTGAAGATCCAATTGTGCTTGCTCGATATGATGACAATTGGAGTTTTGCTGATTTAAAATCTATTGCCATATTTGACAAAACAAGCTGGATTCTTTTTATCAATTTAATTGTATTTTCAGTGGTCTTGATAATAATGCTAGATAAATATTTTCAAACAAGCAGCAGAACATTTTTTCATAGTACAATACATGCTGGAGAAGTTTTGGTCAGGTTACTTTTAGGAAAAGGTAAATTTTTGATTAATAGAAGTTTTTAATCAAATAATTTAATCTTGATAGATATTGGAATGACCGATAAACTACGTCTTAAACTAGCAACTATTTGCTTAATGGCAGCTTGGTTGTTTAGTTCTATGCAATTATCTCAGATAATATCTGGCGAGATAACTGCCATGTTCAGTTTGAAAATACCTAACAAACAAATAAACACTCTTGAAGAATTAATAAATTCCAAATTAAACTTGGTAGCATTTGCTGGTTTTATGAACATGGAAAGTGTGCAAGATCAAAGTATTTTCAGTCGAATTAAGCAAAGGGTGGAAGCAGACCGAACAAGTATATCTATTGATCAAATGTTCATGGATAGAAAATGGATAGTCGACACTTCTTTGGGAAAGACTGCTATACTCTTGGCATCGATGCCATTGAGAAAGATTATAATTACTCATTGGGAACATATTGCAAAGGGCACTAAATTTCGTTACCTAGATGAAAGATATCGAAATCCTTTGTTAATAACTTTATGTCCCAGCATGAGATTATCACTAGGATTTAGGAGCTTGTTAAATCTCAGGTAGTATTTCACATCAAAATTTCACCTGATGCTAATTGATTTTATTAATTCAGAGTTCTGCGGTATGTGTCCTCGGGAATTTATGAGCATCAGTTGAAAATGTCCTTGGCAAAAACTGATATACTTTTTGATCATAAGGATACTGTGGAGCAAATGTACGAACAGATTGTCTTGGCTAATCTGTTAAGCTTATGGAATATGATAATGATTTTAATTGGAATTGGTACAGCAATATTTATCATGGAATTTTTTATTTATTAGCATAGTAATTGTACATTTACAAAAATATTTTAATATGTGACTTGTGATCCAGATAGATTATTACTTATCCGAAAAGTAATTGCACGAACTTTATCTGAGCATGGCGCGAGACATGTTTAATTGATATTACCTACCTTGGAGTTTTACAACGCTTATTTAGCATTCATTAAAATCACATATTGAAAATTATAAAAATATCCTGGATAGGGAATGAGCATGGAACAATGACAAACATCTAATAAAAAAAGTTGTGCAAAGTGCTTATGAGAGCTGGGTGCTTATACTGTCTCATTTTTGATAAATCAGGATATACAAAGGAAAGGGTGAACTCAAACCTCCACAATTGATAAATAATAGCAAAACATAATACTTTTTATGTGTCTTGAGAAAATTTCCATTAAAAATTCGATCATGGTGAACTCCGCACATTTCTTTGTAGCCATTTTGACTATAATGTCAAACCAAAGAGGATATAAACATCATTTAGGATAAGCCAGGGTAAAATTAGCTAATTTAACTGAATGTGAACCAGTATTAGTGCCAATTTACAGAATGTTTGATTTGTATGATTAAAACTTGGTGAATTTTTGATTTTTCACTACATCTATGAAATGGAATGGGTTTTGTGGGTGGGGTAACGCACAAAACTATATACTACATTCCATAAATGTAGTGAAAAACGAGATGATATTTAAATATTTTGAAATAGTTAAAAATTTAAATGTATTCTTAAATAATTTTAGCCTGATTCACAATATATTAGGGTTTTGCTTGTATAATTTATAGAAAGGCTCCAACTATATTTACCTTGTTTTAATCAATGTAAAATAAATTAACATAAAATAAATAAGAAAATTGTCGTAATATAAACGTTTTAATTAATTATTCAACCCTTTCTGCATATTTGACTCACCAGGGATGAGTCATCTTACATATGGTGTGAATAGCATTAAAAAACAGCTATCAGACATACAGTATATTATCGTTCATGTTTCTATAATTATTTGCTTAAAAATTACCAGGGATAATTTTAAAATAAATATTGCCGTTAGCAAAAATAAATTTTAATATAGTATGCTTATTTTTAAAATTCAAATTAACCAGATTATTTGTATATTGACTACATGTTCACATAGTCTTGGTTATACTTAAAGAGCAACATATTTGATAAGACCTTGGAGTTTGCAGTTATTTATATAACTGTTTATTACGGATAAGTTTTATATAAACAAGTGTTTGACAAAAACTGTTTTAATTCGCATTAAAACTAAATTGGTAAGATATTGGCTTGGTCAATAATTTACTGAATTGCACATTCTATCATGGATAGTTTTTAATCGTTAACATCAAATTGAAGCGTACTTTCAAAAATCTGTCACTAATTTTGAGATAATGGGAAAAAAGAAGGGAAAACGGACCAAAAAATCAGGTAGTTCATTTTATATCGGTATCAATTAAATTTACTATTAATATTTATTCAAATGCAATATTAACAAGGTACAATCCCGTCGCAAACGCAAGCAGTGGGAGGTGCGCCACAAATGGCGGATGTGTCTGAAGAACAGCCAACAACAAGTGGTGCTCAGCCATTACCTGTCCCCGACCCTTTGCCATCAACTTCAGAAGCTCAGGTAAGCGCCATAAACATTCACAATTGTCCAAGTCTACCGGAGGGCACTAGCCTCTCTACCTACACACTGTGTCTATTTGTAACAAAAGTTGCTAGGTAAATTGAGACCTGATCAAAATAGCATTAGCTTAACATTTGTTTACTTACACTTTTTTGGAATTTTTTATACCAATTCTGAGCCTTAATTTTTTCTTCAAAATAATGCAATAATGTTATAAAGAATATTGAATGTACTAGTTTGTATACGAGATGTGAAAGGGCAATCCAAATATAAAATGTTATATTTAAATTTTAATACTACCCCTACATTGAAAATATATTAACCCCCCCCCCCCGTTTCTAAAATATAACGTTATATACGCAGACACTCCTTTACATTAATGCTTTAGTT
>JAQGCS010001871.1:0-11951 GCA_034702105.1 Fuscozetes fuscipes | reverse complement strand
ATTCAGCTTGCCAAAATATTAATAAACATGTAAATTTGGAGTTCCTTGGGTATTTTCAGTAAAAAGACTTTAGATGTGAATGAAAATACATGTATTACTCACCTCTTACCCCCTAGAGTAGAGAATTTTGGGTTTACCCCATAAAATTTAACATTACAGGTATATCCCCCCCTCGTTGCCGCCAAGCGGCAAATTATTGATGAAAAACTTTCCCTAGACCCCCTAGAGCCATCGAGCTTGGCCATCCCTGGTCTTATTGGTAGTTCATAAATGGTAAGAGAGTGTACTATAAAAATAGAAATTGGCTTGAACAAGTAGAATTTCAGTCTAACATTTTACCCTATAAGATTTTCGGAAAAATATCAATAAAACATTTCCCCTCCCAACATCAAATAAGATGGATGAGCTTGGTTATTACATTATGCCTTCATTTATCAGATCGTCAATAAAATAGAATTGTTTGAATAAAAGCTGCTAGGTTAAGCTGTTTGCGAGTTGTGATTATAAGCAAAAATAGAGGAAATACTCAATTATTATAATTTGGAAGTCTTTCAAATTTACATAACTTTGTCTGAAGAAAAAAGGAAGATAGAGCTCAGCCTCGGGGACAGCCTTCAGCGTTGTGTTCACTGAATAGCAGTTGTGCTGAACTGTTGAGCGCATCACTGCTTCACATGAAATGGTTTGAGGCAAATATAGAGGCCTAACAGCAAACCCGTGCAAAGACTGACGACTAGTCTCTAGTCGTTTACAATCTATTGTTAGGAATGCCTTACATTTCAATGAATGGACTAAAGCGTGACTTTCCTTACCTTTAATTACACGAATGGTTTAAATTACATTTTCTTTACATTTACTTAATTATAATATTTCGTAATAAATGTCAACAAATGAGTTATGTCTTGAATCAGAAGAAAGTTTTGATAGATTTTTAATCATTAGAAATGCCTAACAGTGAGACCAATGACGACAATTCCAACAAAAGACCCAAACGAAGAGCCGCTCAAAGGGTATAGTATTTACCATCAATTTATTTGTTTTAAACATTTGTTGTCCACAAAGACTTATGTGTCGTATGAAAACACAAGTGTTTGGAATGAAGACAAGGACCTGAAGAAAGCGTTGTTGGCTTCGCTTCAAGACGTCAAGAAAAATGTCTCGAAATCCACTTATGAACAAAATGGTAAAAATGATTCCAATGAGAAGAAGAGTACCAAAAGTGATGTCTTCCCTAAAGTGAATGCCCCAAACACTGCGCAATCGATTTGTAAGGACAGTCAGTCAATAGCTGTGGACAACAATCTGTTGTCATTAGCCGCACACCGAAGAGCCAGGGTTTCAGCTCAAAGGAAGTTTGCCTCTGGTTTTACTGCCAACAGTCCCGTCTCTACGCCAATAAAAACTGGTTTCATTGCGTCCACTAATGTCGTGGATCTCTTCCCGAACCAAAAGCCAAAAACCGAAGACTTTTTGACGTTTTTATGTTTGCGTCGATCACCGATTTTACCGCCGAATCTCGATTTCATTCGACTCGAAAACGAGAGAAAAGCCAACGAAGAGAAGAAACGCGAAACTGATTCGGAAAACATATCAAACGATGAGTTGGAAACCACTGACAAATACACGACGTGTCGGCTCAGAGCCAACGTTGACCGAAGAGGAAGTTCTTCGAGTACGGTCTCTAAAACTAATTCACTCGGCAGTAGAGCCAGTCTTCAGATCTCTATTCGCAAAAAGTCTGAGAATCAACGAAATGATAATAAACTTCAAAACTCAAAACGACATCAAATTTCTAATTCAGAAAATTATGTCAAAAATCTCGGATCAGATCTCAACCAAAACTTAAGACAAAGTCAACAAAACTTTAAATCAAATGCATACAAATTGCAAGAATCAAAAATTAAAACTTTTGATTCATTGAAACAAAAGTATAAACAGCAGAGAATCGACAAAAAATCTACGAATCCGTCCAAAAATCTTAATCCCAATAAGAAGAATGAATCGAAAGTCAATAAAACAAATCACTTGAACGATAAGAAGTCGGAAACAATGGGTATTCAAACGCGACAACAACTGAGGAATCATTCAAAGAATGACATAGAATATGAATCTAAAGATAAATGCAATTCAAAAGATAGTGATTCCGGTCCCTCTGAACGAGTTTTGCGCTCAAATAGATCTGTTTTCGTTAGTCATAATACTTATGATTCTGGTGTCCAAAAGACAACCAAAAGTGGGTCACTTCACAAAACAAACTCAAAGAAGAATAAAAGTTTGAATTCTAGTCAAATCGGTATAAGGCCTAAGAAACGAAAGGCCAGACCTATGATTCCACTCATTGATTACTACTTCGACAGTGAATTTGAAAGCGATTCAGAAAAGAAGACAACAAACAAAGCAGAGAGTAATCCATCAAATTCTCAAGAATTCAAATCAAGAAATTCTAAAACAAATTCTAAAGACTCGAGAAATAAAAAGATGTTTAAAGCTATAGAAGAGGTGCGAACTTCTCCTTCGAGTCACTCTAAAGGGACAAAAAAAATAAGGAATAAAAACAAAACTAGTCTGAGTTCAGAACCGCGAAGACTAACTCGCAGTTCGCGACCTTTTTCACCAGCAAAGGACGAGAAAGAGCTGGAGAGGGAGCGACTCATCAAACAACGCATCATTGAAATCGAGCGAAAACACAAACGTTTGCGTCGCTGTCCTTCCAATCAAAGTCTTCATTCGTCGACTTCGAGTAGTTCTTCTTCATCAGAATCGTTGCCAAACTCTCTGTCCTCGTCTTCGAGTATTAATAACACGCGTCTGACTCGATCTCTGGAGCATTTGAAGAAGATAAGAGACATCGCAGCAAAATTGAAGAAGGAACAAAATAAAAAAGAAGATAAGAACCAAAACACTGTAAAGAATAGAGTAAATAATCGAAAGACTAAACAAAATATGAATAAACGCCAGAATTCTATCGAAACTCAAACTAATGAGAGTTCAGTAAAAAATACGAAAACAAAGAAACCTTTAGAGAAATCAATGCAAAGGACTGTTACCAGAAGTATGAGGGACGCAGTCGTCACTGCGACCAGTGATACCGATTGTGATACTGAGGGTATTGTAGTATAAGTCATAACATTATAGCAATTTATAGCCATTTATCGATGATTTTCGTACAAATTTATATCTATTCAATTGAATCGCAATTATATTATAGACTATTATTAGAATTTATTTAGAAATTTGTTGATTTTACGCAATTTTTATTGTTCGATTATATTCTTGGTTATTATTCTATCATTTTCCATTGAGCACTCTATTAACTAATCATTTATATCATGGTAGATAACTGTACTCTATTTGAATGTAACGTTTAAATGAATTCAAAATAAAACCATTCATTAAATTTCGTTATATTATTGAAGAGAAGTACGAAAATATCGTTTGGCTATAGATTTAGTCTTAATTTTATTTTTATTTGATTTTATATTCTTTAAAATTCTTTTGAAAGGCGAAGAATGTGAGGACTGTCATCAACTCATCAGTGAATTGAGTGCTACAGAAGACTCAATGGCTTCTATTTTGGACGAAGACATGGAAAGGGCTTCAATTGTCATTCAAGATATGGCTGAAGACATTAATTCACTTTTAGTGAACACCTCTGAGACTGATCTCCAGTATGGCAGTACTGAACACATTCAGGGACTTATGACGTGCGAGTTTTCCGGTGCTTTTTCTGAAGAAACGGTGACCACTGCCAGTGCCATACTTTTGCCAACAGACTGTCACTCAGAATATAGTTATGTTCAAACCGATGACTCACACATCCGATCGACTGTCGACGCGTCTACTAATACTACAGAAGACGATATACTGTCGTGTCTTTCATCAGATGAAACCCATACCGACTCTCAATACGAGTTGAGTTCGAAAACACTTTCTGTTGGAACCCAAACGACTGTTAACTGTTCCGTACAAACGGACGGACCCCTCGATTGTTGACTTTAATATTTTCTTTATTTTTATTTATTACTTACGATTAAAAATCAGAAAATGACTCAATTTTTATAATATTTAACGAATTTATTAATAATCTGTTCTATTCTTATGAATACTTTTCGCACATTTTATTTATTTTATAAACGATTTAAACGATTCAATACTTAATTATAAAACAATTGTATTTATATTTTATATAAAACTTTGGATTTGAAAGTTTCACATTATTTTCGATAATAAATGATTACAACGTTTTCTAAAATAATTACAATTATTTAATAAACTCAAAAATAAGACATCACTTCTCTCGAGTATTATTAATGGTGACAATTAAGGTTGGTAAAACAGACTTTAAAAATGGTCTTGTTATTATTCCGTATTATTCACTGAATTATACGTTTTATTAATGTATTAATATTCATACACTGAACGACAAAAGTTTTGAGCCGAAGAATATTCTTGGTTTATTCTTATAATGAAGGTTGCACTTATTTCACAATTAAATAGTAAAAATGATATAAATTGATAAATTCTAAAAATAAAAAATTTGGAAATTTTAAGAATATTCTTTTGAGATATGGAATATTCTTTAACATTACTGCTACGAATGAGTGACAAAAGTTTTGAGCCAGTAAGAATAATTAAGAATATTTCGATTCTGGAGCTCAACATTTAGTTTAACCACCATTAGATTCGATGATAGAATGTATAAAGGCTATATAACTAACCATCCTTATATTTTCGGTTCCGAGCCTAATATGATATAATCTTGGTAGATCTTGAGAAATCGGATAGTGTCATTTAAAAAAATTCGGAAAATCTTGCAAACGTATTCTTTATTGAATTCCTTGTGAATACACTAGCTCAAATTTATAGCTCGATGTTTCGTAAGTTAGTTTGCTTTAGAAACTGTAAAATCCTGTATAATAGGGTTTAGTATTTTTCTTTTATTACACTAAAAATCTATCGATTATCATAAAACCTCAATTATTTTTCATGCGGTGGACGCGATCGGCGATAAACTTTCGCATTGATTCGAATCTATTTCAGAATAACTGTTGCCTTTAGTCGTAAACATTCTATGCACTTGAAAATAATGAACCGCAGGTGTGCGGAGATTGGTCGACCTAAGGGGAGGGGGTATCTCAAAAAATCAAGGTGTATAGGGTTATAAACCTGACTGCAGAAAAATGCAAAGGGACCAAGGTGACAATATTTGCCACGACGCTTCGCTAGTCAGTCTGTTGACCGAAAAACCACATTATAGGTTTGAGAAGTCATAGAGGTCATCTAAGTTGATTTCAAGACAAATAAAAAATACCCACTTGGGTATCCCGAATTCCTATTATTCTCTAGTAGCATATCCACTAGACAAGTTTGAAAATGTATTCCGAATTATTTCAGTAATATCGAAGATTTAATTAAAAAATCAACATGTTTAATTTGATTGTCAAGTGACTCATTGGTATGAAATCTCTAAAATAGTTAATTTATTCGCCATTTTATCCCTAATTCAATAACGAATGGCTTTTTAATTCTCAAAATATCTACAATACTATCATTAAAACATTTTTAAATATGATATAAAATATCAAACATCAATTTCACCATGATATTTTTATGATTTCCTTCTCAGTTTAAAGGAATAAATTTTTCAAATTGATAAAGTTGTTTGTCTGATATTCTTGTTACATTATAAAGTCATTAGAATCGCTGTAATTAAATATAAATATAGAGTAAATCAAAGTTTAAAACCTTTTATTACATAAGAGTTAAAAATAGAAAGAATCAAAATTTTATGACAATTATTGAT
The DNA here is from genome assembly GCA_034702105.1 of Fuscozetes fuscipes. NCBI lineage: Eukaryota > Metazoa > Arthropoda > Arachnida > Sarcoptiformes > Ceratozetidae > Fuscozetes > Fuscozetes fuscipes. The sequence continues at coordinate 6,148 of JAQGCS010001871.1, read as the reverse complement.
ATATTTTTAGCACAAGAGTTGTTTCACAGAAGACAAAGGAAAGCAATAGATATTTGTTTCTTTCAAACACCTGTTTGGAAGACAGTCTTAAGCTTAAGGTTTTTAAAATGATCTCAATTTAAGTAATATTTCAACAAATTTATAAATATTTAATAACTATTTTAAGCATTAATCGAATCAATATTTGGAAAAATAAATTCTTATTTTTATTAAACTATTATCTAAGAACTTATTTGAAATACTGATTCGGTATATATTGTTCTCAATGCCCATAAGTTTAAAATATTTAACGAAAACATATTCAAAAATGACCCTTTAAGATTTTAACAAAAATTCGAGGTAAGCTTCCTAGTTAAAACATAAACCAAATGTTTTCATCAATTTAAGAATATACATATTTGTAAGCGAGACCTTCGATTAATAATAGTGCCCAAGGATATTTTTAGAAATCACCTCTGATCTTGAAAATTTTGGAAATTCCCTGCTCAACTCAAGGATCTTGGCCACTTCTGATTAGAAAGTATCTGAAAAGTAAGCAATTGATTTAAGTTTGATTGGCCTTTCACATTTACAACAAAAAAGCAAATATAGGAGAGAATAATGTGTAGACAATCGATAAATTTTGATCATTTCAGTCATATATTAAACATTATTCTCTAAAATCTCAACGAATTCTATACTAATGACGAAATTGAAGTAAATTTTACAACAAATGAAATGAAAAGTCTTTAAAGAGTGATATATTGAATGAATCAATGAAATGGAATAATGGAATGCTGCTTGCTTCTTCTAAATGGTGTGCGAATCAGTCAGCTTTAGTGGCAGCGGTTTCTTCTTTGAAACCGGTTACATATCCTGTGTTATTGGGGATGTCAACTCTGCCTGCTTTGCCCTTTCCTTTGCCACTTTCATCAAATCTCTGTTTGTGAGAACCGGTATATTTGGTGTGATCTGTTAGCCTCCCCACAGCACCTGAGGTCACAGCCGTCTGAATATTAGTAATCAAAATTACAAATTATTTTCCGACTGATCAAAAATTTAATAGTCATACCGTGGTCTTAGTGGTTGAGGGTGCACCACTACTCGACATCTAAAAAATGCAAGAATTTAGGAATTAGTTAGAAATACATTACTTGTAATCGAATCTCCAATTATTAAAACAATAGTTTTTTTTTACTTTTTGTTTGATTTCTTGTAAATCAATTTTTTTGTTTTTTGCGATACTCTCTAAGAACTGATTGTATTCCTGAAGAGTCAGAGCTTTCTTTGTTCTGCAAATAAGCGAAGTATTAATCAAATAATCCAAAAACAATCGAATTATTCGATGGTTTACTTTGCAATTTGTTTGAAGTATATTCCGGTGTCAACAGTAGTTATCTTCTTGCCGTCGATGACCTTGGCCTGTTTGAACCACTTGTCGCTATTCGATAAAGTGATAGTATCACCAATACTTTTATGATCACCGAATTTAGCGAACACTTTGAACAGCTCTTCAAAATTTGGCGGAGCGTTAGCTGGAGGTGTGGTGGGTACTGTGGGCTGTGCGGGCGCTGACTGGGCTCTTGCAGACGGCGACGAATTAGAATTTGTAGTTTCCATCTGATATGAAGAAGTTATGAAAAACATTTTGATATTAGATTTTCTTTGCACTGAATATTCAACTCTACATTTAAACATTACTTTCGAACTGATCTCAAGAAATGAAATCCAATCAAAAGTTTTCAAAGTTTTAATAAAGATTTGAGGAAATTCCGAATTCACGACAATTCTTACGCTTTTGTCCATTCAATGTTATCATGCAAAACCTTTGATTTAATAGCTAAGCAGGTGTTAAGATATTTGTAAATATTTATCTGTATATTCTTCTTTTTGGATTTATTAAAATACAACGAATAACAAGTTGACTGCAAAAAATACACTAACTAATTGAAAATTGACTTGTTCACTTTATTTTTTATATTTTCTGTATATTTTTTATATCAATGAAAGACTAATAAAACCGTTAATTAATTTGAATGAAGTGCAGCTAAAATCTGATTGATTTCCAACAAATTAAATAAAGGTTTCACAAGCATTATCACCATGGTATTCTTCTTTGCAATGTAGTTAGTTTTTGATGAAAAAATATATAATACTGATTGCAAGTTCATAAATCTTTAATTCGTCGAAATCTGTGAATATCAGAAAATGTCAAAAATGAAAGTATTTAATGAAATCAAGAAATACAATGAAATTTTTGCCACTCATTAGTATTATTGCAATGAGTTTAGCATTGAATTAACAAATGCTATAAAACACCTTCTCATGAATGCTCTCATGAATGCAAAACAATTGGATTTAATAAATAATTGCTTTCATTACTGGAACTGATTTTTGTTATTATGGTCGGGAATTCCATTATTGTATCTATCAATTCTCACATACCATATTCATAATAGGCATCTACAATTTATTTGACAATCTCATTTTATTGCAAAGTTTTAAATGCAAAGAATAGCTTTCATTAAGAACTTCTTAAACTGTTTTAAATAAAAGTATAAATTTTATAACACATAATAAATATGCAATAAATGTAAAAATACTTTCCAACAAATATTTCGAAACAAAATTTCGGTAAAAGTAAAAAATAATTCAAAAGATATTAAGGACTAAATCAAAATAATATTGAATTTCAAGAGTTAGCACTCAATTATGTCTTCAGTAGAACACAAAATGAAACAAAATAATGAAGTAAATGAAAGATAATACATATAATGTGATTCACCTTGCCTCTTTGATTGACTGCTCTATAAACTGATTATTAACCATTTATATTGATAATCAGGGGTGCGGAAGGGGGTATAGCCCAAATACCCCCCTAGTTTTTGGTCTCGACGAGACCCCCCCTAGATTTGAGGCAAATCGAACCCCCCACCCCTTCCCCCTCGCGAACGCGAGGCAAACGTGAAGATTTTGCCAAGCGAAGCGAGGCGGCAAATTTTTTTGAAAAATTATCTCCCACTACTCCCCCCCCCTTGAGGTCGGGTACCTTCCGCACCCCTGATTGATAATAAACCTTTTGCCCCCTTAACATATAATACTTTAGATTGCTTTGAATCAAATCAGGGATGCAGAAGGGCAAATTTTTCAACCCTGATGTTGAAGCCCAAAATTACCAATTCTGCAAGTCGCAATATTAACAAATGTTCTACAATTTTAAGAATTATTCATGTAGTAAACTTGTAACATGTAACGTGTAAGTTTACTTTTAAAGCAATATATCCCAAAACTAACCCGTTTGCACATATTTTATGTGAAAAATAAGATGGCAATTAAAATGGTCAACTATTCCTTGCTTGACCCTCTAAGCCATAAATCCTTTACTCAGAGGTGCGGAAGGTACTCAGGGGGTCCCTCGAACCAAAAAATCAGGGGGAGGTATCAGGGGTTTTTCCTGACTCGTCATGAAAAAAACACAAAAAAGTTCCCCCTTGCACTTTTTTCTGACTCTCCAAAATTTCGAGGGGGGATAGCGGGAGACAAATTTTTCCAAGTATTTGCCGCCTAGCTTCGCTCGGTAGGGGGTCCGATTTGGAACAAATCTAGGGGGTCTCCTCGGGACCAAAAACTTTGGACTATACCCCCTTCCGCATCCCTGCCTTTACTTGTTGAAAAATACAATAATTTTTGTACTAATGAATCAACTATTTATATGTATAATGAGAAAGGACAAATTCATAAATTGTATCAAAAATTTTGTTTTGTGATTTGATTTGTGAGCAGGAATTGAGTTATTTTATAGTTAGTAAGTATTTAGTAATCAAATGTCAAATGCCATCACTTTTGTTATCATAATTTGGTTATCAGTTGTGTTTCAACGAATTTCTTTATTAAGTGTGAAATTTATTATCGATTCTTAAGAATATAGTTTTAGTTAGTTTAATCTTTAATGAAGAAAGGTTCTTTCAGACCATTTATTATTACTTTGATTACTTTTATAAGTCTTATCATTTCAGTTATTTTTTAAAGGATTTATTTGAATGCTCCTAAAAATTCGATAAAATAAACCATATTTGACCTTTTCAATATATAATAAATACAATATGTATTAAAGAACTACACCACTGATATATTTAGAGGAAATATTAATAATTTTGAGTAAACTATTTTAATATGAAATCAAATTGAACTCAAGGTCTAAACTACACTAAAAATAATTTTACTGAATATTATATAATATTTACGATTCTTTTATAAGCGATAAAACTTGACGTCTAGTCTACAGTACAGACAATTGAAAATCTTTTCCAAAAATGCATCTATCAATTTGACGAATAGCAAAATGCAAATTCAATAGGATTTTGCTCATATTTATCAATTTGAAATATTTTTGTTTTTGGAGAAAACTTATCGATCGGTTGACATAAAAGCGAAAAACAGAATATTTTGTGAGAATAGAAGAGAATCGAATAAGTATTTAGAATTATATGTCGACAATCGTCGCTCACATTTTGAAATTACAATTAATACTTACGATTAATTTGTGAGATTTCCAATGAATTCAATTCAAAAGTTGATTCAATTAACAAAATATTTGGTAGTTTTGTCACAATTCTATGCAAACGAGAAAACAGTTATGCGATAACAGAATACAAGTAAAAACATCTCCAATGGAGTGGTTTATTGCGTTCAGAAAAGGGCGGAATGAGATCCGATTTTGCGCTCAAAGACTGACTTCGGATCAATTGAATCAAATCTCTTTCTTTTATTGACTAAACAATCTTTTTATTGAAGAAAATGATAGGAAAACAAACAAAAGGGCAGTAAAACAACTTTTAATAAATGTTAACAAAATATGTCAATCCATCGAAAATAAACTTTTTATAATAAGAATTTCTTTTCATAATTTGTTTAACAAAAATGAAATCCTTTGTCGCTATAATACAATTCAAATGTTTTGTTGGCATTCGATTCAGTTTTGGTCCATTATATCCTTTATATCATAAAAACTCCCAAAATATTCAATAAAAACAAATATTTTTCAAAAAATAAAAATCATTTGATTTATGAAACTAATGAACAAAAGGTTGGAAACATAGTTGTGGTCGACTAGAACACAATAATTCAAACAATTAGCAAATTTTGGCCCCAATTGGCTTCAAATCGAAGAGAATGTTGTCATCGATTCCATCTAAAAGTCTCTTAGATTCGATTTCTTCGCATTTAGGATCTCTTTCGTTGTGAATGTGTTTGGCTTCGATTTAAATAATAAAATTAGTTAATAAAGAGAATCAGATATTCCATACCCGTTGTGTCCAATGCTCTAATGGTTACGTGAAGTGCTATTCCTATCAGACAAACGGTGAGTCCAATAAAATTTAAAAGACTCATTTGGTCGCCGTTATAGTTGACCGCCAGGTATAGAGTGAACACTTCTTTAACTATACCAGCGATAGAGAGGGTCAGACTCGAGGTAAATGTCAAAAGTAGGAATTCGCTGAATTCCATGAGAAACGCCAAAACAGAACCAATTATTATAAGACTAATTGTTCGCCACATAAGATCAGAGTCACTCGTAATTTGACTTATGGTCACTTGACTTTCAGTAAAGGGAATCACTTCGAACAGAACCGTCAGAGGAATTAAACCTATAATTTGATTAAACAGTCGTTAGTTTGAGTCATATATCATTCAAAAGCGTTTACCTAAAATCATCCAGGGCTGGATATGGTACATCATATCCAACGGATTGCTTAATCCTAAGTTTTATAAAAAGATCCAAATTAAATTCACAATAGCATTTCAAAATTGCGAATTGTTCTAGCAGATTATATTTGGCAATTAATTTGCTGTATGATTTAAAGAGTGGTCAAGATGATAGTTTGTAATTTATATAGTAAATTATATAGTAAATCACACACCAAATATAATCTACTAGAACATGTCAAATATCCTTCTTAATTCGAGCACCTAGCTCATGCTGAATTTATCAATATTCAGTGAATTACAACTCGATCTTTGAAACACGTAGCAAGATGCATTTGATATGATTGTCAGAAAACCAAGAATCAAGTGATTTGTATTACATTCATAATTAGCAAATAAAAAGGTTCACAAGTGCTGGTGGGGGTCTTCGCACAAAGTAAAGATCACACCACTAAACCAGACA
>JAQGCS010001870.1:0-11954 GCA_034702105.1 Fuscozetes fuscipes | reverse complement strand
TGGGTTATAACTAAATAAAAATACATCGGGTGGGGGAGAACGACAAAACTATATACTACATTCTTACTTCGTAAATGCAGTGAAAAATTATTTTATAATTTATTTAGCAATGATGTGGAAGTTCAGTGCTCCATCATATAGTCAATAGTTTTGTTTTTTCTATGCTAGAAGATTCGTTGTATTGAATGGTTATCTTATGTTTTTTTCTTAGACACATATTCTAAACAAAATATTGTAATTTTGGCTGATTAATTTATACCCAGTTAAATTAGACTAAATCATTATTTAATTTAGTCTTAATCGAGTTTTAAACCCAAAAATAAATAATTTTGGGTATTTTAAGTGATCAAGGGATAAATTGAGAGTTTTTGACCTAAAAGAAGGGTTTGGCAATGATCTCACTTTTCCATTCTATTTATTAATTATGAAATAAATGTGTTTGAAATTGAATGAGAATTTGTATTGAATTTGTATATTTGTGTTCTATAATTTCAATTTTTGCATTTACATGTGAAGGTCCAAGCATACCCATGCCCCTAAAAACAAAAAATCATGTCAAACCGATACCCATTTCCAAAATCCCAAAACCCGTTCAAACCCATGTGGGTTTTGGGTACCCCTAGTTCAAGCTGTGAGTAAATTCTATTTATGATTTTAGTGATTAGTGGCCAACAAATTAAAGCACCATAAATATAAACAATTATAATTACCAGTCATTGATAAATTAGAACAATTTAACACAAAAATGGGAGAGAGAGAGAGAGAGAGAGAGAGAGAGAGAGAGAGAATGATAAACTAACATTTTTTTCTTAGCTTAATTTAAACTAATATGCGCTTAATTTATGTAAGATAGGTCATTTGGAAAATATTAAGTAGAATATAAAGATGCAAAACAAGTAATAAATAAGGTCCCTTTGATCTTAACAAATAAGAATTTGATTAATTTATCCATGTTTTTAACAATTGAAAAGATTGATGTCATTTGTCTTTACATTTGATTGTATTTTAGTAAATAATACTATTAAATGAAAAACAAAACATTTGAGTGAAAATATCGAACGACTCGGGAGAGTCTTTCAAACCAGTGTAAGTCAATTCTGGTATTCAATCTTAATCGACGTTAATTGGTATGAATTGTGAATGGAATATGATTTTGTGACAATTGTTATCACAAGTAATTGATGCGTGTCTTCACTGTTGAGAATGTGTACCAACAGAGGAGTAGATAAATGCCGAATGATTTTGTATTTTACTCAAAGAATTTATACTTTAAGTACAATTGATGTCAAAAAGTTTATAATTTAAGTGTGAGATCGCGTTCACGGCTTATGTCAACCGACTTGTGTTATATATCATCGATTTTTATGGCTTCAAAAACACAAACACTGGAGAAAAGAGTGAGTGGAGAACACGACAAACATTTTCCAAGTATTAACACAACAGCAAAATCGAAGAAATATATATATATAAGTAAAAGTAAAATAAGATTAAAGATTTAGAACTGAAAAGTGTTTTTCGCTTATGTTTTGCACTTAAAAACTTTTAGTTTACTTTTTTTTATCATAAAAAGTGCGGATCTATTGGTGCAGTGCTTTATGTTTATCGTATCGGAAAACTTAAATTCTGGTAACATCTGCTCATTGTATGGCTGTCCTCCTTTAGTGTTCATTGTTTCTTCAAACAAAACGACAGAATACTCTTCCATTTGAACCACTCGTCCCTCTCATCACAAATGTCTTCGCATTTATATTGAGATCAGTTCACAAATGAGACAAATGAAACAAAACAACGCTCTTAGGATTAATGTCACAAACACTTAAATGGACAGCACAATAGCACAGCACAATCATCCATTCAATTAGCTATACTTCTCCTTTTGATTTTCTATTTCTTGTTTGTCTTTAATTTAGTATATTTTGAATTCAATTCATTCAGACATATAATGGGAGAGAGAGTGAAGACAACCAATAATTCCAGTGCCGGAGTAGTAATAGTAGTGCCCATTCGAGTGCCATAATATGATTGGTTGAGTGCATTGAATGCCTTAAATGATGATTGACATCAAAAGTGCATTCGACTAATTCAATGATTATTACACTCTTCCCAAGTTTTTAAAGATAATAGCACTTCATATTGTGATGATGTGCCACTAAGGGGGTATTTCTCCTAGGATATAAAAATTTAGAAGAGGGATTAAAAGTTACTTGGATTTACATGACAATTTTTAAAAATTTTCAGAAATAAGGGGCCAAAATGTTTAAATTCCTAGACCATTTTAGTGGTTATTAGAGAGATCACGGATGTCATCTAAGTTGATTCCGAGCAAAACAAAAAAAACCCTCCGTTTGGCCATCAGTGATGTTGTGCTTCTCAATGATATTATCTCTGCAAATAATACTCATAAACGATGGAATGTTTTACCATAGATTTTAGCACTGATTTAAGATTGATTTAGTGCTAAATGTCGTTTATTAAATGCTTCCTGGTTTCTGATTATCTAATAAAAATACAAGAGTAAAATGTTGTTCAAATAATGTAGATTTGGTCAATAATAGAAAGCTAACATCCTTATTATTATAAGCATTTTTTGCAGCTTTTTATGAAAGATACTTTATACCTTGCAGTCATACAAGGCTTCAATTCCTGGGTACTAAAGTCTTGTCCGTGGGAACAGCTGTAGGCAACCAAAGTATACTTGACAAAATTGGTTTATCCAAAATTTCAATCTAATTCTGAGTGAATGATATTTAATCTAAAATGTGGAAAAAGGCCAAAATAAATGTCTTTTGTGTTTGAAATGCTTTTGTTCTGAATTGTGGTTTGAAAAGAGAAAAATCAAATAAAAAAGAAAACTATTGAGAAGTAATCAAAGATTTTTTGTTCATTCACTGACTTTTTCGATGTCAATGGTATGTAAAGAGAGGTTCGAAATGCCTCTCAATTCGACTCTTTTCTTGATTTCATGAAAATCAAAAGGAAAACAGAGATAACGGTTAAAGTGTTAGTCCTTTCAATGAGGGGATTGTGAGCACAAAGAAGACAGAAAGGGAAGGATATGGATAAAGAGGTGGATAAGGATGAGGAAAGTGTGAACTCTGTTCTCTATTCCATTGAAATACCAGTCTATGGATTGGACATCAGAATAGAGATGAATAAAACCGTTTTCATGCGCCGATGCTTTCAATTGGTATTACATTTCACAACAATTGAGAGAACCGATCATTGAATGCAAAAAATAAGGTTTTGTGCAATTATTCGCTGTGAATGAGCCGATCATTCGTTGCAATGCTTTGTGAACTCAATATTCGCACTTATATTACATTTTGCTGTAATTTAAATGAAATTCCAAAACAGAATTTTCATATGAATTTGTCACGACTTCAATGCTTTCAATGATAGAAATTGCATCCAAACAAATGCTCCGAACATTTGCACTGAGATATTGACACGAACTACAACTCCAACACTCGAACCAAAGTTAGGCACAAATTCCTTATAAATTTCGGTTCACTTCTTAATTAAAATCGATTGAACGCAAAAGAAAGACAAAAACTCAAACAAAAACGTCTTTTGGACCAAAAGTTTTGTCAATTTATCAAAACTTAATATAAGACAAAAATAGAGTTAATTAAAGTTTATTGTCGTTTACGAAATGGTTTGCATTCTTTGAATTGAAGCCAAACATTAATTTCATTACTTAAGCATTGATTCAAATTCTGTGCAAAAACTTTATTCACAAGAAAAGTGTGAAGTGTTTCATATATGAAATCTTTTGACACCATTTGATAAATGCATTGAATGAAGACTCAGCACAACATTAAGATATGATTTGAGGCGAAAAACACGAACCTCTTATCAGAAGTATTTGTGAAAACTTCATTTCTCATTTAGATTAGCCATCATTATGTTTGATGATTGATTGCAAGGCTATCAAAGTTACCCCAAGTCTAACAGCACCCACAGCACAGGTTATTCAACTTGTAGTGCACTTCAACACATCAATTATGTAGTAATTGTTCGCACCGTCAGATCTGATACCATACAGATTGGGTCACTTTTTGTCAAACTTCCCAAACTTTTTGCCTAAATATTGATTTCTTATAAATTTTACAGAAAATAATAAATTAAATAATATTTTTCGCCTTATTTTAGGACCAACAATCTCTATCTTTCAATCATTTACTCAAAAGAATGATGAGTTTGAGTTATCATAGTAAACTTGCTTGTTTAGTGGTACGAGTATAGAGTCTTTTGTCTTTCACTTATCAGAAGAAAAGGGAAAAAATGAATTTAATGTTAATCTGTGGAAAATAGATGTCTGTTATGCGAATAAAAAGGGAATTATTTGTGAGTCGTTCAGGTGTTGACTCAAACACTAATTTATTTGATAACAATTGTATTGAATTAGTTGTTTGTCGTAAGCAAAACAGCAAATAATAGGGTTGAGTCGATTGATCGAATCAGCAATAATGAGCACCACTTGTGCCGGCTCTGCACTTATGCACACTTTCCATGCACTAATAAAACAGAAGACAAGAGAAGCGAATATTGTGAGACATGCATGCTTACATGGCTGCAAACTTTCCCTTTTTATAGACTATCAAATAAGTTGAAAAAGAGAGAGAAAGTGGTGTTCTATCACTACTTTCACATCAATTAAGATAATCAGAATCTTGTCTTCAACTCTTGTATTCTTCACTTTTTGCCAGGGTTCTCCAAGGTCCGCGACCTCTGGGGTATACAGAAGAGGATTTTTTACTCGACTTTAGGCAAGGCACAGCGATGAGATAAAATGGCGGCCATTTTCCGTTATTTTTTATATAGCGACCCTAAAAGAGGCTAAATTTCTTTAAATACAATTATAATTCGGTTAATTTAAATCCAATTAAATTACCGAAAATGTCCGACAAAATGTGCGACGAGCGGCGGCCATTTTGGTTAGTCCCCTTAATATTTTTACTGGGAAAACTGATACTAGGAGAATTTTCAGGAAATTGCCTTGCTTTTCCCATATTTCATTCATTGCTGCCAATAGTTATCTGAATTTGTTTTCGACCAAAAGAAGAGCTCACACTATTGTCGAAATAGATTTTTGTGTCCATATATGAGTTGAATCGACGACTTCTTCACGACTTTATCTAAATTTAATGTCAGATAAAATCAATTTAATTAACACTTCTAACATTCGCATCGAATCTAACTTTACTGTTATTAGAATCGATATCTTCTAATTGATTGCTTGACAACTCTTTCGCTTATATACAGCTATCGATTGCACGACATTTCAATTCCAGTATCGAAGAGACGACAACTGCAAAAATACCTCAAATGGAACATTGCTTCTAATTTGGACACAAACAGAAGCACTCAAGCTTTCGCATCATTTTGAACTTTTCCCTCTTGGCCAAGAATCAGAACGATAGTAAATCAATATATGATACAAACTAATGGCTTAAATTAATATCTTTAATAACTTTTGAGTTTTGTATCTTTGAATCAAATTCAACTTTTTTCAGTATTCAATGAAACCGTGACTTAGATATCTACTGTATCCCTGGAGAATTTTATCCAATAGTTATTCTGATCAATTATTCAATTGCAATAATACACTCAGCGACAAAAGTTTTGAGTCGCAGAATATTCTTGGTTTATTCTTATAATGAAGATTGCACATATTATTTCACTTAATATTTCACAATTGAATATTAAAAATGATATAAATTGATAAATTCAAAAAATAAAAATTAGGAAATTTTAAGAATATTCTTTTGAGATATAGATATACATTTATAGTTTTGTCGGGGTGACATTTCAATTAATTTTATAAATATTCTATAAAATTTTCAATTAAAATCAATATACAATCAATGTATCATTCTTTTTATAGATACTTAAGTAGTTATCTTGATAAAACTATAAATTAAGATGTTCTGATTTTTTGGTATTATTTAAAAATCAATAAGCTTGTTATTTTACGATAGAGAAATTTTTAAAAATATACCAAGATCATTTTTAAAAATCATGTCAAATCATGTCAAAAATTCGAATTCAAATTTTACCAACTTAATTTTAAAATTTCAACTACATTTTTCAATCATTGATAGAGTTTCATCAATATGTATCGAAGAACGTTTAGATTATAATTTTAAATAAACTGGCTTATCACAATATAATTTCAAATTGTTTACGGTTTAAGGGCCTTGTATCATTTTTCGCGCGAAATTTTTTTGAAAAATTATTTTTTAAGGATAAGTTATTCCGCTATCATTCAAGTCAATGATGGTTCAACTAAATACCTCCAGAATCGAAATATTCTTAATTATTCTTAATAGCTCAAAACTTTTGCCACTCATTCTTAGCAGTAATTTTACAGAATATTCCATATCACAAAAGAATATTCTTAAAAATTTCCTAATTTTTTATTTTTTGAATTTAGTTTATATTATTTTTACTATTTAATTGTGAAATATGTGCAATCTTCATTATAAGAATAAACCAAGAATATTCGGCGTCTCAAAACTTTTGTCGCTGAGTGTATATAGAATGATTTAAACAATTTTTGGAGAATCCAAGCTATTATATAGTTTATGTCTCAATTCTCAACATTACTGATTGGAAAGCTAATTGAATTTTTACCAAACCAAACTTGGTGATTCTTCACGGGTTTATGTTAAGAATGGCTCAAATCAAGTCTCTTAAATTTTGAGGATTAGTCCCTCAATAGGCTATTATTTAAGATCTCACTTATCTTCCACCAAAAGTTATTGGAAATAATATTTCTGAATTTAAACTAGATTAAACCATAATTCGTGTCAAATTTACTAAATTTGAAGCGAAAAAGCTTAGAAAGGCCATTTTAACAAGCCTTTAAAGCTTGGTAACCGCAAGCTCATCCAATTCAGAAAGATCACGGATGGTTTTGCAAAAATTACTCAAATCCTTGGGTAATAAGTTAAAATGTGATCATTCAATTTAAGATTATGGTCTTGCTTAATCTGATATTGCATTTGAATTGAAAATAATTGTGGAAACTAATCATTTTTGGTGAAAATCAATACGAAAATTGTTTGATTAATGATATAATTTTTGCTTAAATAATAATTTTCGGTCAATCGCTTCCATTGGTCCAAGAAACTTTTTGTGCGATTATTTCGATCGCTTTTATTGCATTAAAATTTGTTTTTTGTATTTCTTTAATGCTTTTCCCAAATCATAAATCATTGGCAAAAGTTTTAATGAAACAGAATTTCATTAATGAATACAATCCGTAAAAATATATGACATTTATATCAGGCATGTTCAAGGTCTAGGGGGGTCTAGGGGTGGCTTTTCAAAAAATTTCTAGAGAGGGATCTAGGGGGTGTTTTTTTGAATTTGCACCAAAAAAATTTCTCGCCTCGCTTCGCTCGGCAGGGGGTATACTAATGCTAAATTTTCGAAAAATTCTAGGGGGGATAATCGCAAATTTTCGGCTCTAGGGGGGATATTTCGTCTATCCCCCTTTGAACATCCCTGATTTATATTGATTTCCATTAATTTCTTATTTGTTTTGTCGATATTACTGATGAAATCCGCTTTTAATTTCCTTGTGATTAACATTGAAAACCCATTTAGATCTGAGATACATACCCCTAATGGCCAAGTTACTCCACCTCAGGGAGAGATAGAGGTATGGCAGGGATACCAAAGGTCCTGGACCTTAGGGGGTCCCTCGGACCAAAAAATTAGGGGGTATAGGGAGGTATTTTCCTGACTCATTTGGAAAAAATCACAACCCCCCTGTGAACTTTTTTCTGAATCTCCAAAATTTCGACAAAAACTCATAAAATTCGTTAAAAAACCTCAAATATTTGCCGCTTCGTTCTGCGAAAACTTGGCCTTGCCTATCGCTTGCGTTCGCTTCACCCGGCGGGGGGTCCGATTTGTCTCAAATCTAGGGGGGTTTCCTCGAGCCCAAAAACTAGGGGGTATTTGGACTATACCTCCTTGGGCATCCCTGGGGTATGGGGAGGTTATCTTGGTAGGTTTTGGTAGCAATTACCGAGGGAGAGAACCCCCAGCACTCAACTCAGCAAGGGGAGCAAGGTAAAAATTTATCTAGGGTCCGCAGACGCGATCTCAGGAGGTATTTGGGTTATACCCTCCTGCTAATTTATGCCTTTAATGCATCTCCTTGCTAATTTATTATATTCTATTTTACTCAAACAAAGCAATAAATATAGCATTAAATTATATAGTGTAGATTCTTTAAGAGCAAATTGGTTAAGGGTGATATCTGTTATAAGCAAATGAAAGGTAAAGAACCAACGGTTACTATTGGACGGGTTTTGCTCTTTTATAAGCAATTTCGGATATTGGCAAAAGCACCAAGCGATTCCTACTAAACCATCTGCACTGTAATATCTAAATGTTTTATAAATACATAATGTAGTATGCTCGATCAAAATGAAAAGAAATATACACAATATATTAATATACCAGAAGATAGTGGTGGTATTCGAGACATCCAATAATTAGTGCCTTGATAAACAACTAATATGATTTATCAATCAATCATATTATGATAAATATGAAAGAATTTGAAGAATATATGCATTCGAACATTAGGGATACCCAAAGGAGGTCCACGTCTTACCCCATAAAATCGAAAATTTTACCAACCTAGAATTTTGCTAAGTCCATTACAGGTGTACCCTCCTCGCCGTTCATAGAAATTTTCTGTATTCCACACAGCTAAAGCCCCTAGAATCATCGAGCTTGGACATCCCTGTATTGGAGATAATAAAATGATATGATTCGGATCTAACCACAAATTCTCGAATTCTTATTTGATTAAAGCTATAAAATGTTGTGAAATAAATTTAGATTCAGTGATAATACTCTTACAATTGCACAATAATTGTCTGTAAAATTAATTCACCAAGTTTGATGTAAATGCTTCAAATTGAAGAAATTTTTGTAATTAAATGTTTTCTAAAGCAAATGCATTAGATTTACCTTACTTTACCCTACCATTAGATTACCTTACTTAATTTAGGTATTTAAGATCTGAACTGAAAAAATCGATATAATTTTTCATCTTTAATGTGCATGAACATAATATTCTTGTTTTTATTAATACTTGAATTAAAAAGAACAAGAATACTTTTTTTGAGTGATGATTGTATTTCATCTTTTCATTTGGAATATGATCTTCCCTATTATTTTTAGTGAAATTATGATCTACGTTGACGACAACTACTACTCCCATGGTCCATTAGTGATGTGTAATTTAGTCAAATTTATGATTTTCGTTAATTTTGCAGGTTACCATAGGTAAGTTAATGAAATTAACCAGTCTTTTCACAACTAACCAAATTACCTGGTAGTGACCTACAATGGAAAGTAATGACATCCATGCATAATTTAGTAAATTTTGGTAAATCAATGGATAGCAACAGTTACCATGGGGATTTAATCACTCAAATTACCCAATGGTTATAGTAGTCTTATGCAAAAGTCATACAAAAATTAAATTTAAAGGACTTTGCATATCCAAAGTAATTGTCCTCCCACCTAGGATCTCCGTGAGTTAAATAGTTCTAAATTTTACGAAAAAGTTTTACTGAAGACTATAAATTTGAAGGAAAAACTCAAATCTAGTACTCATAGTATAATATAAAGATATTCTACCTGTATTCATTATATATATAACTGTATTTTCACTTTACTAAAGGAATCTTAATTAATGTTTTAATTGAATATATTTAAAGAAAAGGTTTCATATTCTCTGTATTTGAAGATTTTCTTCTAAATTGTATAAACTTTGAATTGCCCTCGCTCGTCACATGATTTGGTACCATTTATTCGTAAAATTTAGAACTACTTACAACTGACGGAGATTCTGGATGAAAACATTATTGGAATAGTTACAAGGTCCTTTCGAGTCAAATTGAATTTGAATTGAATGCAGTGTTTGGCAGACATTACGCCATCGTTTGACAAAACACTTTCAATAAACACATGATTTGGTGAAAGAGTGACTCATATTATGTCAAATGAATTTCAATTGAATTACCAAATATTCATTTAATCAGTTAATCAAATCAACAATCAGTTGATTGAGTGATCGCTTCAACTAATAAGACATATCTTAATAATATCTCAATTGAAAGAAAGATCAGAGACACCGAAAATGACGCTCAAAGATCAGCGAATCCCAAGACATGTTGACTCCGGCGCTCACGTATACCACGGAATCGATATAAACAAAGTGAATATATCTTCTTTAGGTGAGAGCGAAAGAGAACACTTACTTCTTCACGAGAAACACAGAGGACATGAGTCAATGCACGCCTTAATGCTTCTCATACTTATTGTGGCACTAATTTTGGCACAAATCGGACTAATCTATTGGCGCAAAAGAAGT
The DNA here is from genome assembly GCA_034702105.1 of Fuscozetes fuscipes. Classification (NCBI taxonomy): domain Eukaryota; kingdom Metazoa; phylum Arthropoda; class Arachnida; order Sarcoptiformes; family Ceratozetidae; genus Fuscozetes; species Fuscozetes fuscipes. The sequence goes on along the minus strand of JAQGCS010001870.1, from coordinate 1,546 downwards.
TTTAGGTCTTACCAAAAGGTATCGATGTTAGGGATGTGGTTCGTGCCGTTTGTGCTCTCGCTTTACAACCATTGGTTCCGATTTGTGGGTATTTGGTTAGCCATCACTCTTATCACAAGCGCTCTGATTAGTAAACCGCTGTTACATAAGAACTTAAATTGTGGTTCAATTCCTCGCCTCATATATAAGTGGTTTTATCTCTTGTATTCATTTTCATCGATTGTCGCCGTTTCTGGTTATCTAATAATAATGGGAACACTTCTTGGTCTCAATGTTCTGTTAGGAGTAAAACCCAATATTCCTCTGGATTTCGGGTTTTTATTATTATTTTATGGCATTTATTACGGAGTGTTGACCCGAGATTTCACCGACTTTTTAGTGGACTTATTGGCCGCTAATATCGGATATTATTCGCCGTCGTCTTCATTGCCATCAAAACAACTGAAGTCATCGATTTGTGCGATTTGTGGCCGAACTCATAACGAGACCAACGATGAGAAGACTTATACTCTGACCTGTGGTCACATTTATCACGAGTACTGCATCTATGGGTGGTGTTTGGTGGGCAAGAAGCAGGTCTGTCCTTTCTGTCGAGAAAAGGTGGATCTGAACAAATTGTTTGCATCGCTTCCATTCCAAAAACCTCATTATCTTTACGGAAATCTTCTGGACTTCATTCGGTATTTGATTGCGTGGCAGCCGATCATCATTTTCGTTGTCCAGTGCTTTAATTATGTGCTCGGATTGGAATAACACTTACTTTTCATTTAGTGTTCATTCAATTCAAGAACTTTTTATTCGCACTAAAAATGCAAAACATTTTGAATTATAACCAAATTATTGTTATTTTTCTCATCTCTTGGTTTCGATATTTTATTAATTTAAATGTTATTTATATTTATAAAGACTTTTATCGCAAATATGACTTAAAATTAAAATAATGTTATATTTGAGTGAATGTAAACGTTTTTGAAAGCAATTTATTGGTCTTCTTTTGCTCAGCTTGGTCTGTGAGGGTTGTGCTGCTAGGTCAAAGTTCTCATCGGCTGTACATAGCTTTCAATTCGCTTGTTTTGCACATTATTTCGATTATAAAACTTTGGTTAAAATTAATTCTTAAAATAATTTATTGACCACTTTTGTACTCAACTCAATATGGACTGCACTCTGAGAGCTCAGATGAGACCCTTCCTCTACAATAATTGAATTCTATTTATACTGATTGTATTGCCGTCCGTTTGGCTCAAACTGTTCAGTCCTTCCGTACAATCATATGAATGCACTGAACTTACAGTCCATCAGTTGATTGCAATCATTCGTAGACTATAGCAGAGAAATGAGTTCTTAATTGCATTCAAAAGTAGAATTTAAATGAAATATTGGCCAATCTTATATTTCATTATTATCATGATAAGTTAGTAAGTTGCATGGATAGCAAAGATATTCATAGATTACCCACAGATAACGTTATTACTCCATAGATAACGTCAACAGAATAATAAGAGTTTATCTTATCGTTCAATGAGTCAATAGTTTGAATTATGAA
>JAQGCS010001869.1:0-11956 GCA_034702105.1 Fuscozetes fuscipes | reverse complement strand
TTTGCTTACATTCATCGATAAGTAAACCAAAGATTACGAATAAAACTAATTTCAAATTCATTTTCCAAAATATGAAAGCATTTAATACGAGAATCAGTTAAAGTAATGTTAGAAATATAAGTAGAGACGATGGAAAAGGGAGAATATTGTTGTCTTGCTCATCTGATTTTTTTTGAATATAACAAAGAAAATGAGAGCGAGAATAGAATTCAGTGAATTTATATGAATTGCATTTTCAGGACTTTTATAAATCATTCGATATTTTGATAGATTTATTGAATTTGTTGTAAGAGATTAAAGTAAACAATAAATACATTTAAGTAAAATATGCCGAAAATCTAAATATACTTTTAGAACTGGCATTATTCCGGTTCCGATAGCACTGCATCGCTAACACGATCCGCTAACTTTGTTGTGGCGCTCTTGATCGAAATATTTGTCCTCAAATTTTGTGTAAATTTGTAAATATTTTGTGTATGTTTTAACCAAAATCAGTCAGATATCTCTTTTTAAGTGTGTGGGGCACCTGAAATGGGCCAAATCTGAGTGTAATCTTAATTATTTTAATTGTATTAAAAGTTTTAAAAAACGCTGATTTTAGTCGAATAGTTCGTTCGGCACTCGTATGATGTCGCCGTTTGGCACCCAAACGCAGTGGACATAGTTGCCTTGGGCACGAACTCTGTATTAAGTTTTTAAAGTTGTTTACGTTCTGCAGCTCTCAACCAAACCGTTTGTAAAGCAGCAGTGACATCATAACACTGCCTAGACGACGAACACCACGTCATAGCCTGTGTACAGCAGGGATGTCTAAACAGATGGACATCAGGGATGCTTTAACCCCTAAGGTCTCAACAATCACGATTTCTGCTGCCGCACAGGTAGAAACAATTCAAAGAATTCGCCCCATTAGCCCAGTAAACAGTTTTCTGGGACGCAGGAGTGACAGAGAGAACTAACCTCAACGCAGTGAACACTCTTGGAGACGAGCAATAAGTACACTATTCTTGACCATGACTCTGATGATGAATTCTTAATTGATGAGACCTCGTATGAGGATCCAGGAAACGTCAGTGATATGAACAATGCTGGCGATCTTCAAAATACTGATATACCGGCACATTTAAAGCCGCTTGTCTTAAGCTCTAACGGGTATAAAAGGATTAAAAGAAAGCGACCTAACAAATTTGGTCGCTGCCCTCGAAACTGATCTGCCGACAAGTCCAACTGAAACTCTTAAGGATAGTGTTGACAAAACCCAAGCCTCAACCCTATGTTTTGCCACAAATGCCGACGGGAAAAATACTCCCCTTAAGATATAATTCAGTTTTCTGTATTTAATTGATAAGGCGCTCTATATAGCAAACAAAACTATCTCTGATAGAAACGACTACTATATTGAGTTGGCTGAAACCCGAGCTCTGGTTAAAAAAGATGACTATTCGGTTAAAGTCATCGAAGAGCTGAGAGCTCAACGCTCTGAAATGAATGAAATGAGGGCTGAATTTAAGAGGTGCGCAACTGAAAATGCAAGCTTTATGGAAGCTATAAACAGTTGTATGCATAGCCATAGTCAGGTGCAGCCCTCCTACTCTTCTATAGCGGCAAAGAGCAACGAATGAAATGTTACACAACATAACAATAACAATAATCGAAATTCTGCGAACGCGCAAATAATAAATAATGTCACCCAAAATTTAAATGACACTAACTGTCCAGTTTGGAGACCAATTTTCGATGATGTAATTAACAGAAGACCTAAAAAGACAATTAAAGCTAAGAACTACCCGGTAGTATCGATGCGGTGTCACATAAAGACACATCAAAGACACAACAAGACCTGTTAAATGCAGTAAATCCGATAAGCTCTGTTAATTGGCGTCTCGCATGTGCGGCCTGGCAAAAATGACAGAGTCACTATTTCTTGGGTCACAAATGAGTAAAGAGTGAAACTCCAATCAAATCTCGACTCGAACCAACACTTCAGATTAAGATATGCCGTTACCCAGCCTATAAGGAAGTAACCAACACTCAAGCTTCCGTTTATCTTCTCTTGATCTGAGAGATGTATGTCTTGTGGAGTCGATCTATACACACCATATATCGCTCCAAAACGTGTTTTCTTTTTTGGCAGAGTTCGCTGAAAACGTTAAATTTAGGTATTCCACAAAACCGATCAAAGGCTTTAAAGTGGCCATTGTTTATACCTCTGCTGAAGCCAGAAGAGCACTCCTCACTGAAGATAAATCGAAAATTGGGTGGACGGTAACGTCTGTGGAAGATTATATTGTTATAACTCGCTGTTTCAACTGTTGTGGATATAATCATTTCTCATCACGTAGGAAAGAAGACGGGTCTGTAGAGGCAAATTGTCGTTTTCCTTAATACTGCTCATTTTGCGCGGGGGAGCATAAGTTTAAAGACTGTCCGGTTTAAGCAGACAACACTAAAGCTCAGTGTGCTGTTTACCTAAGGGATCAAACTCGCATCCGAAACTCAGCAGCATGAGCAAATCAGACTTCTTATTTGGATAAATGCCCAGCATTGAAACGCATTCGCGAACAGGAGTTAAATCGCACTGATTATGAAATGTGCACTTACTAAAAGAGCTCCGCTGAACTTATACGAATTCTCAGCTTTTGACTTTAAACCCATTTATTTCAAATGGTGCCTGAGAAATGGCAGGTAACCAGCAAAGAACTGTACTCTCTTACCATATTTTTATAGTGACACATTTCATTTAATTTTACGCCCACGTTCCCAAGACATACGTCCACATTATTTACTAATGCAAAGGGTCACTACTCATCTACCGGAATCTGTTAACTGCCTTTTGGCTACGAAAATTCAGAAACAACAAGCGGTTGTATTGTCCTCTCGACATGTACAACCCGTCTCGACAACCGCACACACCGTATAGATTATTTGTTGATCGGCAATTACGCGAACTTGGCTGCAGCCGAACTCAGGCTTGTAAATAAAGCATTGACAACTCTGCTGACAAATTTGGTGAAGTCTGTAGCAATCATCTTTACCACTACTCTGGCACTAGATGCAATAAAAACCGTCTCAAATCTGAATGAAATGCGTAAACTGGAAGATTCCATCACTGCTCATTCCAATATCAAGTTTTGGATATCTAACACTTTAGAGCAATTCCCTGAGCCGACTCTGGAACCACTTTTGAATGAGACCAGAAACATACTGAATGAAAATCGGATGTTTGTCATTACGAGCATTCTTTTAACAGATGTGACACCTACTGATTTATTTCAGACCCTGGTGCCTCTCGATGCGAATTATTTTATCAAAAGAGCAAATCAAGCTATTATGAAGAATATGAGAAGCATTGTCAGCTATCGGATGTTGATGCCAGCGCCTAGACTGCTTTTATTTCCATCCATTATAGACCGTATACCCAACACTCCTATTCTCAAGCGCACGCTTGGCCACGGTGAGCCCATGAATGCCACTTCTACTTCTTCTAGCTAAGTTGACATTTTGCTCAAACCTGCTAGATTCGTGACGAGGACAGCTCGTTACCCTACACCCTTACATTTGCCGCGGACTGCAATCCTTCAGCGACAGTCTTGGTATCCCAGCCGCCCCCTAAACTGACGCGAATCAGCCTCTCTTAAATTTTGCAGGTTTCGTGAACTTTGTTGTGGATGTGGTGCGGCAACGAAACACAATGAATACCAGTACTGTGTTATCCCACACCTGAAAATCTCGACCATTACATATGCATAATGCATGCCATTACTATACTGCTTTATGCAGTTTAGCTCTACACTTGTATCGACTATTCGACTGTATTTAATTCAATTATTAATCTTATTCTTAGAAGCTCTTATATTTTATATGTCTTATAATTTTTCTAACTTCTAATTTAAATCTGTGGTTTTATGGTTCTAATCTTATCTGTATTTACTGTTAACCTATTAGTTTAAACTGATTTAACATAAACTCTCGAATGTTTCGCGACCAATACAGATGATGAAAATATTCTTTTGAAAACCAAGTAAGGTTTATGTACAAGATTGATAAAGCGCATCATGTTGCGAATAGAGCTAACTCAGAAAGAAATGAATGTTCATAAAACTGACCGAGAGCTTGCGCTATGGCAAATAATGCTAATTTTTCGGATAAAGTCATCGAATGTTTTTAGCCCACCCCGCAATAATCATTAAACTAAGGAATGAACTGAAAAAATGTATAAGCAAAACCAAAGATGTCCAGGAAACCATAAATTTCAGGGATGTTTAAAACCAAAATTAGAATCGAACTCCTATCCCCTGATCTTCTGTAGCGGCAAAGAACAGAGAGCAAAAAGTTTAGCAAAACATAAATAGTATGACTTCTACGAATGCACAGGTGATAAACAATGTTACCGAAAATATGATTCGCACAAACTGCAAGTAGGAAACGTGTTTTTAAGAAAAAATTAAAGTTATCGAAGTAAGAGACCTACTAAAACTAAGGACTTTTAAATTGTGAATGATGTAGTGTCACATTAAGACACATTAGTGACACAGCAGGATCCGCGCTGGTAATCCGATAAATTCTGGTATCGGTATTCTAAACGTGAGGCCTAGCAAGGAAAGTAGAGTCATTTTCTTCTGCGTCTCAAATGAAGACAAGAAGAAACTCAAATCAAATCTATAGTCAAGCCACCATTTTTAAACTTAACCATGCTGTTAGCAAACCCCAAGGGAAGTGGCAGCTCTAAAGATTTTTTTCGTCTCCCATGACATGAGAAACGAGTGCCTTTCACAGTCGGTCTATGCACAGAACACTTAACTTCACAGTGAGTTCTCAACGTTGTCGGTTTTAAAGATAACGTCAAACTTAAGTACAACACTTAACCAATAAAAGGTTTCAAGATTGCTTTAGTGCCAGCCTGGATCAAAGCAAGAAATATTCTGTTAAGTAGCGACAATCTCAAGATTGGGTGGATTGTATCAACCGTTGAAGACTTCAATGCAGTGATTCACTGCTATAACTGTTGTTGTTTCAGCCATCTTTTTGCACGGTAAAAGATGGTGGATAAGTGCAAAAGATCTGCCATTTAATCCAGTGCTGTTCCTTCTGCGCAGGAAAGCATGAATACAAAGACTGCCAGACAAGACTGATAAGTATAAAACACGGTGTGCAGTTTGTGAAAGGGAGAAAACCCAGACACTGAACTCCGCGATCAGAACTGACCACCCATCCTATTGGGATAAATGCCCGGTGCTTACACATGTTCGGGAGCAGGATTAGCTCAATTCCTTATATGGTTAACATGCCGCCCACTCACTTCGCATCTCGTCATGTACTTAGATTCGCTAAAAAAAACTTGAACCGATCTGAATATAACGCGATACAATTTTCGATTTTCGCTAGGGACAGAAGCGAACATGTAATGCAAGTCGTATTCCTTCAAAATTTTCTGAACCTTCAGAGTTACTAACTTGAGAGGCTTATCCGATGCATCGATGATCGCTAGAGCTGCGACAGCATCCTTGTCGATCATATTGGTCACTTTTGCAGCGTATTCGTGTACTATATGATCGTCGTCATCAGAGTCGGCAAACTGGTCGTATTTGTTACTTGTCTTTAACAGATCTGTGCTGTCTTTGGGCGAGCTTGCCTTGGTTGGTTTGAAACATGGGGGTTAAATATACAATTAACAGAATTTCGCCGGTGAGATCTGTTATTTTTTCTCTGTAAGAAGAGTTAGGTCCCGGTTTTGATACTTTTTACGACCCAGACTTCCTGTTTTCTTAAACTTTGAAACTAAATCCTTAATTGTGGTTAGACAAGATTGTTTTGGCCAGTCTGCGTAACGATTTTTGATTGATCTGTCAACATTTAGAAAACTATTTTCACTAAAATAAAGTTCTTTAATTGAAACTTTCAATTCTAAAGACCAAACATATTGAAGTTTATGTTTAAAATTTTGAAATAAACTGACTTTAAATTCAGGATTACAATCATTTGACTCATTTTCTTGTGATATCAAGCTTTTGTTGAATTAATGAACCGGGTATCGTAATGTTTTCTCTAAAGATTCTTGTCTGTATTGCACTTTACTCTCATAGGCATTACAATAGTCGGCATTTTATGTCAGATAGTGTATTTAATCTGGAACACAGAAGCTTCTATGCAGATTAGTTTAATAAACACCCTTTACATCCGCTAACTTTCATTCTTGATTAATGAACACATTTTTGGCAAATGCCCTTGCTTTATTTCAGATCAAAGAATATAGCGTCTAGTGTTCAATAGAAATGCCCGGTCTGTCTCTCTTAATCTTTACCTCAGATTCCAAGTCTGACAAAATAGAACCGAGGTCCTACTCTATTATTGGGTCTGTACGCCTGCTTCGAGCAATCCAATTTTTTCATAGTAAATGTATCGATCGCCTAATGACACTAGGTGAAAGGAGGGTGTTTTATTATTCAATTTTCATTAAATTTACATTATTAAATTTATAGAAGCTTCTATAACCACCGTTAGGCATTTCTATAGAAGAGCACTCATACATTGTTTTATATCCATAAACATATTCAGTTTTCACTCATTTAGGTTAATTAGTTAAATTAAATAAATTAAGATCATAATTAGGCTAAAAACAGTTAACAAATAGTTATATAGTTAAGAAAACTTTAAAATCATAAAACTATTTTACGGCTGTCAGAGTTTGACAGCCTGTATATGTGTTAACATAAGTAAAACATCATTAACATTAATAAAACAACATTAACAGTTTAGTTTACAGCAAATATAAAATTTTATCAAACAAACTAATAAACAGTTAAACATTTTTGTGTAACAAACATTTTACGGCCGTCCAGTGAAGGCAGTCCGCGGGTGAGTATTTCATAAAACTGAAGTACTGTGTGTTGCCTAGATGGCACCTGAAATAGTGTTTAGGCTGTGTATGCAATACAATTGTACTTGATGTTGGCCATAGCAACAGAACTTTCATCACAATTATAAAAGCAAAAGTTAGCATAGGTTGGTGTGACAGCCAAAAGATAGCACTGAGGCATATTACAGTCAAAAATGCTTTGCAAAACAATAATAATAGTATTGCGATGCAAGTGCAACGTATATATAGTATAGAGTATCGCCTATACTTTTTCCAGATGCATAGCCTTATGTGGAAAAAGGGACTGAAATATTCTTAACTTAAATGGGTTTATTAATAAAACGGATGTAATTTGTGTTTACCGATAATAAGAGGTAATCACAGAACAGACATCTTAGATCAGATCGTTTTGATCCTGTTACAAACATATACATTAGGTAACAAGTAACAGAGTTAATTAAAAGAAATTAATTGAATTAAAGTATAAAAGCCGGTTAATATAGGAGTAAAAACAGTGTTATATAATTTACAAACACACAGCGTTCCGTATCAAAAGGGACGGAAAGTGATGAGTTTCAGGACTGGTTTTTAATAGTGAACGAATTGGGATTATTACCGAAGTACAGATACAAACAATTAAAACTTAGAGGTAAATCAAAAACAAACATGTAAAAACTAAAGTCCAGTACAATTAAAACAGTTTAAAACTTAAATTAAGATTAATATTAAAGTTAATGGTTAAAATTAAAATGATCTAGACTAATGCAAAGTTAGTAGTGGCTAAATAATGTGGTCGTCAGTGGTATTCAGACTGCAGTGAGTGCACGAGTAGTGATTATACGGGCCTCACATTCGCGGCGGTGCTTTATAATATCCGTCACCATCGAGATAAACTCATTGAATCTGGTGAAGAGGTCCAGTTCCGAGGTTAGTCTGTGAAGCGGGACGTCGATATTGAAACTGTCTCGGAGGGGGCGAAGGCCTTCGCAGGTTTGGAGCCTATGTCGGGTTGAATCAGTTTCAAGACAAAAATAGCATTTCGGTGTGTGGCCTGCTCTCCTGGCCGCCACATATTCATTGAAGTCGCCGTGCCCAGTTACATATTGTGTTGTAAGCCACGAAATGGTAAAACAATCATTGTTTAGCATTCGGGTCATAACTGATGGTAAGAAAAGACGCGCAGTTTCACCCGTAACGGATTCCTGCCAGCGTTTATCCCATTCTCTGAGGGTTGCCATATATGCGAGTCTTATGTTGTGTTCCATATCCACTGGCACCAGTTCTTCCGTAATAGTGGCGGGGGGCTGGTCATAATAGAGAAATTCGTTTGCTACCTGGAAAAGGGGGGCTCCCAAATAGACAATTTCTTCAACCGTCTGTCCTGTATTTTCTTTTATAACAGGCGTTTGTCGGCTTCCTGTCCAGAATTCCTTATTTGGTATCGCGTTGATGGTACGTCTGAATTCGTAGGCCTCAAAGGACTCGGAGGTGAATTTCATGATTGCTGCAAGTGTGGCATCCGATGTGAAGGCGACCGCAATTGAGTTTATCATTAATTTCCGTGAAAGAAAGGCTTTAAGTGTTTTATTGATTAGTCGAATTTCAGCCGACACTAAGTGAAAGTCGGCACTGACCAAAAGATAGTGCATTTTATGTCCAATTGAAATGTGGACCGCACAGACTGTGAACAAATAGTGACCATCATTTGTCAGAGTTACGTTGGCAGCTAAAAACAGATCCGCAAACTCTGGTAACAGGTTCTGAAAGGACTTCCACATGCCTGGATGCTCGTTTTCGTAATATGGCCTGGGTCTCAGAAGGCGATGTAATAGTCCTGCTGTAAGGATTGGCTCTAAGAAACATTGCTCGCCAAACGGCTTGTTGTGTTTTAGGCACCATTTAAAATATAAAAATTCCAGGCGCAAATCAATTAGCATACGTTTTGAGATAACTTGAATTGCGCGTTTCGAGGTCGAACGGTAGGCTCTTGTAATGCGGAGGAGAGCACTTCTTTGTGCCTTGATCAACTTTACTGTTGAGCGATAGATTCGCACCCTCGTTCTCACAATCGGATAGAGGTTCAAAAGATGTGGTTCGACGGCGGCTCCATAGATTTCATTGAAAACCGTGGCGTTGAGTCCCCAGCCTTTCCTCGCAACGGCAGCTCATTTGTTGGCCGCTAGTTTCGCGTTAGCGCACATATCATTAATCTGTTCGGCGAAAAACATCTTTCGATCCCATTTTAAGCCTAAGAGTGTTATCTGTGGGACTTGTGGGATAACCGCTCCTCCAAGATTAATTTGTGAAACATTGAATTCTCTTTCATATTTAGAGCGGGCCAAAATCATTGCATTCGATTTGCTAGCATTGAAAGTCATTCCCCGTGAGAGCGACCAATCGAAGACTAGTTTTAGTGCGGCGTTAGCTATCTTCGCCAATTCAGTTAGAGGTTGACGCTCGTCATAGTTCCCGTCTGGGTCCCGATATCTCCATCTATTAATGTCCTTATATCTGTGGCAGTATATGATTATCACCACATCATCGGCATAAGCCTATATGTAAACGTGGTCCGCAAAGGGGAGACGCAGAAGTTCGTCATAAAGCAGGTTCAAGAGAGTTGGTGCACATGGAGCCCCCTGAGCGCAGCCTTTTGTTTGATCCCGTGAATATGAAGCCGTGTCTAATTCGAGAGTTACTTTTCGGTCTGATAGGTAGCTCTTCAAAAGCTCGAATAGGTTGCGGGGACAGCCATAGTCCACCAGCTTACCAATCAGGTCCGGCCAGCGTGCGCTATCGAATGCACCTTGCATATCAAGGGATATGACCGCCACGAAGTTGCCTTCCCGCCCAATGCGGCCATCCAATTTGCTGTTTACAAACTTTAGATCATCATTTAATGCTGTTTCAGTGCCAATATGTGGTCGGAATCCATATTGCGATCGCGATATAAGTTTATTTGACCAGAGATGCCATTCAAGTCGTTTGGTGATGAGCGAATCCAAGACCTTTCCAAGGACTGAGAGCAAGCAGATCGGGCGCCATGCTTTATGGCTGTGGGGATCTAATGGTTTCGGTTTGGGAATGAGAGTCAGCTTTGCTTTCTTGAAGGGGCGGGGAAATGGCCGTTTACTAGACAGATATTGAAGTACTCCGTGTAGAATCGGAGATGACTTGACACCATTCTTTTTATAAATACCGGGGTAAACCGGTCCAAACCCGCGGCCTTGTCATTCTCCATCTTTGACAAGACATAGAGCACTTCTGCCTTCGTGAATTCGTGGTCATCGGGGCCGGTGGTTCCTTCGGGGGGCGTGTATTGGACTACATCAGCCCGGGGGAAAAAGCTGTTCAGGATTAGCTCTGCCGTCTCTCCTGGAGTAGAAGTGAGCAGTCCATCTATACGTCGGATTTGTCCGAGTGGGCGGTCTACCCCATCAATCTTCGACATATATCTATAGATTTTCCCAAAGGGATCGTTGGAGCCATTATTACAGAAGCGGATGAAGTGGTCATTTGCTCGGGTTCGTACCTCTGTCTTGAATCTTTTCGCGATTTGTTTATTTAATATGCGATTGAGTGCCTTTTGGGCACCGCGACCTCTGTCGACCCTTGTTTTCAGGAAATTTTTATGTTTCCATAGCAACTCCAATTCATGACACCACCAAGGGGTGCGATGTTCAGTTGGTCTTTTCTTGGTGGGCAAACCTGCCCCAGCCGCCCTAGAGAGGGCGTTCATAATTTTTGAGGTTAGGTTAGGAGGATTTCTACCCCCGCCGCACCAATATTCCGGTGAGGACTGTCGTTTAGGGATCCAATTTGGGTCGTGAGGGTACATCCAAACAGACTCCAGTCAACATTTATCGTCTGATATTTATAAGTGGAAGAAGTATTTTCACTCCTTGGACCCCAGAGACAGATATCAAAAGCAATGATTCTGTGATCGCTTACTGAGGGGTTCGTTATGACTTCCCAATTTCGAATAATTGATGCCCGAAGGGGGTCGGCAAAGGTCACGTCAATAAAGGACGCAGCCCCATCATCCCGCATAAAAGTTGGGGTAGTGTTGGGGTGGTCACCCGAGCTATTTAGACAGATGAGGTTTTTGGATGCCACAAGTCCTCCAGGGCAGTACCTCTTGGATCAGTTTCTATTCCTCCAAATACAGGGCTCTTTGCATTCCCATCCATAACGATAATAACATTATTACGATTTAGGCCTTCACAGACTCGTGATAGCTTATTGAGTTTCTGTGTATGTTCTTCAGGCGTGTCCGTTGGAGAATGGTATGGGAGACGAAACTAAGGTTGCCACCGGAAGTGGTACGGATATTGCAGGCACTGTGGTTCTCATCGAGCAGGGATGCATATTCAAAAACAGTAAGTGGGGTTGTTCGATAGATAGCTATGACAGCCTTCGGCCGATCCCCATCCCTGAAATATACTAGACCATCAGCTTTACGCGTTCCATCAATACCAAAGACGAGGCCTGTTTTTGATGGTGGCTCTTGAATGAGTGCAATGTCGATCTTTTGTTCTTCAACAAATCTGGTAAACTGAATCGCGTTGTGTTGAGATTTCCTTAAATTGATTTGAGCTATTTTCAAAGTCGAACTATAGGGGTGGCTAGTGGGGGTGTGTTAGTCATAATCGCATTTGTTGAATTCCGCTTCACGGGCCCGTCTAAGAGCTGGCATTTGTCCGAATACAAGGGATGGTCGGTGCGGATCGATTCATCTTGTTTCTGGGCTTTATCTCTGAGACAGACTGCACACGCGGCTTGTAGTTTTTCTGATTTTGCAGGACAGTCCTTGAATTTATGCTCACCGGCACAGAAAGAGCAATGTTGGCGAAGATGGCAAATCTGTTCCGTCGAGCCGTCTGGCTTTTTCCTCGAGGCTAAGTGATTGAAGCCGCCACAGTTGTAACAGCGGGTTACAGATATGAAGTCCTCAGTTAGTGTAACTGTCCACCCGATTTTTAAACGACCAGCAGTCAATAAGGCTGTTCTAGCTTTATTCGAGACTTGAAGAATCACTGGTTTAAAGTTTTTAACCACTTTAGCAGAGTATTGGAATTTGACTTCTGAAGCAAAACTCTCCAG